>JAQFWX010000151.1:0-80121 GCA_027605045.1 Phallus indusiatus | reverse complement strand
GGAAACTCCCGAAAGCGTACTGCATGTCTGGAAATTCCTTGCGTATATACCTGAAAACGGTGTCCAGCGTCTTGTGAACCAGCTACTGTTACTCTCCAGGGATAAATTAACTTCGTTTCTCACAGCTGCAATACGCATCTGAGTTTTTTCTTTACAATCTGGTCATCTCAATTCGATCGAAGAGTGAACATTAAATAGTTGTGCAAACGAAAACCGCGTAAGCAAAAAATACAAGCATTTCCGCAGTCATTTTCTGCTCAGTTGGAACTTCCGTCTCCTTTTCTGATTGACAATCCTGCAAAGCATGTCAAAAATCAAGTCGATGTATTTCAGCTTTGGGTGGCAGTGACAGTATCACGTCACACACTTTCCCTGCCCCTGCCACTGACAACTGACTAAGCGACTCTTGCCGCCCAACTGGACCTCTTCCTAGACCAAATGCAAGCTATGGAGGCACGTAGATCTGCACACATCTTCTCTGTTAACCATGCAATTGAAACGAGTTTACTTAACAGAATATCCTTGACTTTTCAGTCGATTTGGATGTTGGTTTGTTGGATCGCGTCGTGACTTCCTTTTATTCGGGACAAGGTCCAGAAGTATGTTCACAAAGATCGTCCACTTAACCTTTCCTAAAGAAACTTTGCTTTTATAGCAACAAAAAGCCCAACAAGTTCTCACCCAGTTCCAGGAAAATGCTGATGCGTGGCAGCGGGTACCTAAAGTTCTAGAGAGTTCTTCCCATCCCCAGTCAAAGGTTCGTGTTTTTAGCTAATTAAGTTCTATATCTTGATATCTATGGACAGTATCTTGGGTTGCAAATACTCGAGAAACTCATTCAGACGCGTTGGAAGACGTTGCCTGACTCTCAGCGGCAGGGTACGCATGTCAATTAGTTTGTGTGATCAGGGTGCAAATTTCTTTATCAGGAATACGAAATTTCATTGTTGGCATAATCATGGGCGTTGCTTCGGACGAAGTGGCTGTCAGGAAAGAGAAGACGTACATGAACAAACTAAATTTGATATTAGTACAGGTATGTTTATTAACACGGTGATATATAGTTCGTGTCCTGATCGTAGCAGATCTTAAAGCAAGAATGGCCACATCACTGGCCGACCTTCATTCCGGAACTGGTACAATCATCAAAAACAAATCTAGTACTTTGCGAAAACAATATGGTGATTCTAAAACTTTTAAGCGAAGAAATATTCGACTACTCAGCCGAACAAATGACACAAACGAAGATCAAGAATCTCAAATATCAGATGTGCGGCGAGTTTTCAGAAATATTTCAGCTTTGTTCCGAAGTTCTAGAAAAGGCGCAAAAACCGTCACTGATCAAAGCAACTCTGGAAACCTTACTCCGATTTTTGAACTGGATTCCCTTAGGTTATATTTTTGAAACTACATTAATAGACATGCTCTTGAATCGAGTAAGTCTATTCTCATGGTTTCTTTTGTATGTCGCCTCCTGATTGCTTTAAGTTTCTTGAAACGCCTGAATTTCGGAATGTTACTTTGAAATGTCTATCCGAAATAGCAGGCTTAACAGTAGGACCAGAATATGATCCGAAATTTGTGGTGTTATTCGCTATGGTTATGACTTCCATTAATCGAATGATACCCCCAAATACAAGTGAGCCTTTCTTGTTATGTGCTTCAGACGTGTTTGACAGTAGAAATAGACATTGCCCAAGCCTATGAAGCGTCGAATGACGACGACCAAGAGCTAGTACTAAACCTCGCGCTCTTTTTATTCAACTTCCTCTCAAACCATCTTCGAGCTGTGGAAACTCCTGGATCTAAAGATGTCCTGTTGAACGCACATCTTTATATGGTTAAGATTAGCCAAGTGGATGAACGAGAAATTTTCAAAATTTGTCTAGAATACTGGTTGAAACTTGTGGCGCCTTTATACGACGAACAATTGACTTTACCCATTGGCGATAGTGGGCTTCTTATGGGATTAAATCTAGGCGGTAACTCAGGAATGCTTCCCGGCATCAATTTGCGCAAGAACATTTATAAAGAAGTTCTTTCTAATCTTCGGCTAGTAATAGTTGAACGTATGGTCAAACCAGAAGAGGTTGGTGAAACTGCTGTCTCAAGTCCAATTACCTAATTTCTCTGCAGGTTCTCATTGTTGAAAATGACGAAGGTGAAATAGTACGGGAGTTCATGAAGGAAAGTGACACCATCGTACTGTACAAATCGATGCGAGAACTTCTTGTTTACCTCACGCATTTGGACGTCCAAGACACCGAGAGCATCCTCACAGAAAAGCTACAAAAACAAGTCGACGGATCAGAGTGGTCATGGAATAACCTCAACACGCTATGCTGGGCCATCGGCTCTATTTCTGGTGCCATGAATGAAGAAACCGAGAAACGATTCCTGGTAACCGTTATTAGGGAGCTTCTTGGCTTGACAGAGGCGAAACGAGGGAAAGATAACAAAGCCGTGGTGGCATCGAACATCATGTACATTGTTGGCCAATATCCTCGATTCCTGAAGGCCCACTGGAAGTTTCTTAAGACTGTGGTGAATAAGCTGTTCGAGTTTATGCATGAAACACATGAAGGTATGTTGCAAATTTGAATTTTCCACATATTAGTCTCAAAGAGCAATTTAGGGGTGCAGGACATGGCTTGTGATACTTTCATCAAGATTGCACAGAAATGCCGGCGTCACTTCGTGATTCAGCAATCTGGCGAGAGTGAACCATTTGTAGATGAAATTTTACGCACCACGCAGCATATTACAGTTGATCTATCTCCACAACAGGTATGAATGTGTGCCTTCTCTGTGCTTTAATTTCATATCCTTGCAGGTGCATACTTTTTACGAAGCCGTCGGTTATATGATTGCTGCCCAACCGAACCGAACCACCCAGGAAAAATTAATTGCTAAATTAATGGAACTTCCAAACTCGGCTGTAAGTATATCAGATATGATCGTGGTTCGATTGTATACTCACCCGAGTTCACAGTGGGATGCACTAATGGCTCAAGCTTCTTCCAACGTTGATGTTCTGAGTCAACCCGAGAACGTGAAGATTTTAGCTAATATCTTAAAGACCAATGTATCGGCTTGCAGTTCCATTGGTGCCTTCTACTTACCCCAAATTGGACGCATATTTCTGGATATGCTGGGTCTGTACAAGGCTGTTAGTGGAATTATCAGCGAGACGGTTGCTCAACAAGGAGTCATTGCCACGAAAACTCCGAAAGTACGAGGCTTGCGCACAATCAAGAAAGAAATATTGAAACTTATGGATACATATATCAAACGATCTGAAGATGCCGAAGGGATAAACAACAGTTTCATTCCTCAATTGTTGGATGCCATTCTGGGTGATTATAATAGAAACGTTCCCCCGGCTCGAGATGCTGAAGTTCTCAATGTTATGACCACAATTACTATGAGGCAGAAGGTTGTTTTAGGCCTGTATAATTGCATTTCACGGAGTCTGACCAAATTCTCTGTAGGAACTCCTTACCCAACAAGTGCCAGCCATATTGGATGCTGTTTTTGAAGTCACTTTGAATATGATAACACAAGACTTTACCGAATATCCAGAGCATCGCGTTGGGTTTTATAGGATGTTACGGGCCATTAATCAGCTCTGCTTCCCTGGTCTGTTATTTTTCTGCCGATTGTGAATTTGGTTCTGAATATTTTGTAGCATTGTTATCAATCCCTTCTGTGGAATTTAAACTGTTTATGGACAGTATAACATGGGCATTCAAGCATACATTGCGAGACATAGCTGATTTGGGCCTTTATAGTACGTCACAATATTACCTTTACCTTCGAATTCGTTATAACTGTTTTGCAGCTTGCCTAGAACTAGTTAACAATTTTGCGGAAGCGGACGCTGCGATATCCAATGCTTTTTACCAACAGTATCTATTGGGGTTAATCCAAGATATCTTATTTGTGTTAACTGACTCAGATCATAAAAGCGGTATGCAACTTTATGAATAATCGCGCAGAAACTGACTGTACACAGGTTTCAAATTACAATGTCTTGTCCTTGCGCGCTTGATACAGCTGGTTGAGGAAGGCCAAGTGCAACAGCCGTTGTTCGATCCCAGTGTTACACCAACTGGGATGACTAATCCTACCTATCTACGCGAATTCTGTACAAACCTCCTGAGGAGTGCTTTCCCTCATCTCCAGCCGTAAGTCTTCATTTTTAAACGAAGTAAGAGCATATTGGTTAACTTGGTGCAGTGTCCAAATAGAGCACTTTGTAAAGGCATTTATAGAACAGCACAAGGATTCTGCTCGCTTCAAATCCACAATGCGCGATTTCCTTATCACCTTGAAAGAATTTGCTGGTGATGATAATGCAGATCTTTTCCTGGAGGAACGCGAAACGGAAGCTCAACAACGCGCCCAAGCAGAGCGTGAAATAGCAATGAGAATTCCAGGCATGTTGAAGCCATCTCAATTAGAAGATAAAGACGAAGATTTGGAGTCATAAAATCCCGGACACCTGAATATGCTATCGTCTTACAGTATTTCTTTCTGCTTTCTCGCTTTGTATTTCAACCCATCGCGGTTTTTGTAGCCATACGTCATAGGAAAAGAAGTAAATTAATTATCGTGATATAAACATAAACAATTACGACTGCGAGATACAAGTATAATAATATATCAGGTCATTGAGCCTGAGGCTTTGTGAGTCCATAACGAATCTATGGACGGCGAATAATCAGAATGCAGAAATGCGAGTGTTCAAGTTCACATACCCATGCTGATTCTTTCACCTTCCAGAGCTTCGTTTCCTTATGCTTTTCTAATACTTCTCGTACTTTCAGTTCAAGAGCGTTCTTCTTGATACCTAGTGATCTAAGATCTTGATATATAAGGTCTACCAGCACTACAAGTGAGCTGGTGTTGATAGTAGCAGCCTTGCGAAGCAGGGCCTCTATATGCGCGTCGGGGAAGCTGGTTTTGGGAATATTGACCGTATTCTGTTTGATATTTGCGGATTGTGATATATTGATGAGCTGTTGATTGGTCATATTGTGGGCTATTGCTTCGGTTCTTTCTATTATTGTGCTTGGGACAAAGTCGAATGGATTTAAAGGTACAGGGGAATCTGATCAACCCGAAATAAAGAAATACAAAAATGGATTAAACACAAGATACCCACCATTGAACATCTGAATTCGCATCTGCTTGAAAAGATCATATTCACAAACCCCCAAAGATGTCTCGTAAGTAGGACCTTTCATAAATGGAATGAGTGGGACAACTTTGCGCTTCTTATTGGATTTTCCCTCGTCCATATCAACAGTCTTTCGTTTCTTTTCATCAACGTCGAATGGCCTTGCTGAATCTTCGATGATTTCATCGCCGTCTACAAGCCAATGATCTAGATCAGAAGCGATGCTTGAGGAGTCTTCCTCCATCGAGCCGTTCTCGGAATCCACATCTTCCCCGCTTTCATCTACTTCCCATTCGGCATCGCTATCATAATCGTAATCAAGAGTTTTTGGGTCGAGAGCGAATGGCAGTCGTGGGCCAATTTTGGCTGGAGTTCTCGTCCATGTACCTAAATTGCACAGCTGTCAGAAACTTGTAGGGATGGAACATATGTTGACTGACCCAAATAACCTGGTCTATTGTTTTCAGAAAAGACGAATACTTTGACCGGGAAAATTGTTCTACTCTTCAAGATGGCCTGGCACTTCCGAACGTTATTCTGATCACCTTGTATTTCGGCTTCATTTGATGCATTAACAATAGATCGAACAGAACGGTTCTGATTCTCCTTCCGAAACTGTCTTCTGGCTAAGAGCGTTCTTCCTACAGGATGCAAACTTGGCGTATCAGGAGGAAAATACGAGCTCAAAGGTCCTGCTTTCAAATCAGCATATAAGAAATATTGGAGTCGTATTTAAAGACCAAAACCTGAGAGCCGAGGCTTGCCCACATTTTTACCACTGTTCCTGCAAACCTCAACGAGGCTACCATCTTCCTCGACAATGTCACAATTTTTATTTCTTCGACTGATTGTAAACCAGTTAATTGGCGACATGCGAACGCTTTTCTTGACTAAAAACGGCTTGAAAGTGTTTTCAAAATCATTAGAAGTTTTTGCTGAAGTAGCTTCCGAGCTATCTATTTGCGACGTTGCCTTTGCTTTAAGGAAATAGTTCGCAAATGCGGCTGCGGATCTTTTCGTCGACTGAAAATTGTGTAAACAAGACGTTGACGAAACTCGGAATAACCATTCTAACCTCTGTTTCCCTTTTTTCCTTAAGAACTTTGGAGGATTTCTTGTCTGGCTTTTCCTTCGTCTAGGAGAATTTCATGAGAATCTTTCGCTACAGAATGGTAAATGGTATTTTACCGTAATCGATGCTTCTTGGATCGTTTTCTTTCCAAGGATGGTACTTTTCTCTTCTTCAGAAAAGTTATCAAAACACAGCTGCAAGTATTTTTTGGCCTAGAAAAACGTTATACAAGGATCTCAGAATGATAGAAAGTCGGTCACACCTGTTTTCTTTCTGTCAAACGGGTTAGCGCAGTCTCCCGAATGGATTCCGGCAACCATCCAAAATCTTTGACTTCCCATCTCCACACTGCGCAGGATGAAGGTGGCTTCTGTGGCTCGGAAAAAATGCCATAATTCACACGTTCAGCAACATTCTTGATGGCCCCCTCAACAGCTTGAGTAAGTACGGCAATATCAGACAGAGCTCGAGACGTTGAATTGGGAGGAAACAGTAACGGTAGAAGTGATTTTGTCAATGTTGATAGTGATTTGTCACTAATTCTGATGAGCAGCGTTGACAGTGTAAAGATTTTGGTCGTACCTTTCTTGAACTAATTTTGCAATCAAGGGAAAATAGTCTTGTGGAACGGCCGAGAGAGGAGAATCAAGATCTTGAGTGTAAGCCCGGAAGCCTACGATCTCTACCAGGTGAATTGTCTAGTGAACGTCCGTCATTTTTGAACAAAAGAACGCGTACCTTGCATGGTCTCGGATAACGACTCAAAAGACAAAGGCTTCTGCTTGAACACAATCTTTCCTTTCTTGAATTCTGCAATGTTGCTTGCGTTGTCTGTGGTGGAGATCTGAGAGACCTCTGTCATGATGTACAATATGTGAGTTGGCCGTCTGGCGGGTTCAGTTACAACAGATGGGCCAAGAGACAACGCGGTGTGACAACGCGTTACTTTTAGCACACCCCGATCACATATCATGTTTTTGAGACAGCCTCAGGCAATATCTAAGGCGCAAATCGAACCTCAATCGCAGCCCTGGGTGGAAAAATAGTAACCCATTCGACTCATCTCATTTTGCTTATATCTAATTATGGCTTAGTCGACCCAAAACCATTGACGATGTTTCATCACAGGAGCATACTGTCGCAGTTCTGAGAAAAACCTTAACGTCGAGTAATGTATGGATGTCCCATGTTGATACGTGAAAGCATCATTTCTCACTGTCTTGAACAGCTCCCCCATATGCTGTTCTATGGTCCTCCCGGAACAGGAAAAACATCTACAATCCTCGCTTTGGCCAGACAACTTTATGGGTAATCTATAATCAAAGTTCACTGAATATACGAAATACTAACGGAGATTTACATTCAGACCTGATAATTTCAGAAGTCGCGTGCTGGAATTAAATGCCTCGGATGAACGTGGTATCGCAGTTGTTCGAGAGAAAATCAAAACTTTTGCTAAACAAACCCCTCGAGCGATCACGGTCTCGTCCGACGGCCAAAGCTACCCATACCCTCCATATAAAATTATTATACTAGACGAAGCTGACTCGATGACTCAAGATGCTCAAGCCGCTCTGAGGCGCATCATGGAAACTTATGCACGTATCACTCGCTTTTGCTTGGTTTGCAATTATGTCACAAGGTAGATTTCAATTTTTTTTGTCTATAGTGGCTCATTCCTATTTGTTTAGAATCATTGAACCTCTAGCCTCTCGATGTTCAAAATTTCGATTTACTCCCCTGAGCGACGACTCCACTAGAAGTCGGCTGGAATACATTGCTTCTCAAGAATCTATCCCAATTACTCCAGATGTAAGCAATCCTAATGATGCTGAAACGCTCTTCCTGAAAATATATTCAGGTTATATCTGCTCTGATACAAGTGTCCGGTGGTGATTTGCGAAAATCAATCACCTATCTCCAGTCTAGTTATCGTCTTTCGTTGGCCTCGCCTTCGCTTCCTATAACGGTACGCGATATCGAGGAAATAGCGGGAACTATTCCCGCAGATATTGTCCAATCATTTGTTCAACGACTCGGTGTGGACATCATCGATGAGACTGGAATGGACACGGATAGCTCCCGGCGTGCCAGGTCGCTTGAGGAGGTTAGGACGGAAGTGAGAAGCCTCATAAGACAGGCTTGGGGAATTGGACAACTTCTATTACAGGTACCGAAATTGTCATTCATTGCACTACTTAGTTTTGCTCATCTCATTTTTTCTTAGTTGCACGATGTAATAATACTCCATCCGACTTTAACTTCACTACAAAAAAGCAAGTGTGCATTCGCTTTCGCTGAGGCTGATAAAGCACTTGGGGATGGCGGAGATGAGGAGCTTTGGTTACTTGAGGTAGCAGTGCGAATTTGGAAAGCCGTTTGTAAATAATTTTTGAAAAACAAAACAAAGATAATTCGTGTATACGGTAAACACGGAAGATAAAGTATAGTAAATTGTAATAGTACACAGGATAGCCTCAGAAATCTGGAATAAACTACTACATAGTAACAAGGCGAACGCGTACAGGAAGAACAGAACAGAATAGAACAGACGTCTATAGCGAGATCTTTCATTTCTCCGAGGTCGACTTGCTGGCTCTTGTTCCCGAGGCAGGCTACATTGCACAGAAAACATGTTAAAAAAACAACTAAACACTGTAATATACTTTACCTTGCTTTTACCTCCGACAGACGCAGCCTTTTTCTGCGTCTTGGCAGTCGCCTTTGCTTTCGGCGGTTTGTTTTTCGCTTCGCCAGTCAAAACCTAAAACACCTCGTTTATATTCGTCATCCAAATCAAATAAAATTCTAATGGCACCTTTTTCGCACTGGGCGCGCTCTTCGAAGATTTCTTCTTAGTAGGCTTGGCTGCGGTCGAAGTTACTTTCTTAACTTTAGGAGAGCTCGTTTTAGCGGTAGTTTTGGCTTTAAGAGGGGCAGGCTTGGCAGCAGGCGCCTTTGGTTTGACGGTCTACAGCGAACGTATTTATTACGTAGTAACAAGGAAAAGTGTAGGGGCGCACCTTTTCCGCTTTCGCGGGCGCGTTGACCTTCGTCGGCTTTGCATTCTGTAAGGAGTGAGACAACTTCCAGTAAAAGAAAGTACACCAACCTCTTTTGCTGCATCAGACGAGGTCTTCTTGGGAGCGAGTTTGACCTTAAATCAAAGCGGAGTATTGGTAAACCGACTTGGTTAAACACACATGACACGCACTTTTCCCGACGGACCTAAGGAGCATTGTCGATCAATCAGCAACATTCGAAGTTGAATTCTGATGAGCTGACGCACCTTTAGGGAGCACAAAAACACCTTTTTCTGCGCCCGAAGCTATACATCGATTAATGTTACTAATAACTGTCGGTGTAACTTCCATCTTGTATTTCTCTTCAATAAACTTCTTGATAGTAGGTCTGCTGACTCCAGAGCGATCTTTGGTGTCAGCAATACATTCCTAAACTATGTGAGACGGAGTATAGAGGTTATATGAGAGTCTTTTTACCTTGATAATTTCTGCGAAAGGAGGGTGAGAGGGAATTTTGGTTGCTAGCTTCGTTTTGGTGGCGGCGGTCTGAGTCTTCGACTTGCCGGGTGAAGCTTTCTTCTTGACCTTAACGTCACTACTGATAGACATTGTTTATGCTTAACTGTTATACCACAGAAGTATATAGAAATATGCGGGGAAGGGAGGGGAATCGAGAGGGGAGCACTAAGAGGGGGAAGTGGGTCTTCTGGCGAAGGAGGAATTTGAAACACGAGACGCGACAAGCCCATATAATATACCTACGGTCACGTGAGGCACGTGACCTGAATTGTCCGAAACTTAAACCTTATTTTTCCAATTGTAAAGGTGACTACGCGCATAACGCGTGACGTTTGGACGCACAAACCGTGACATGCGCGGGACAACCGCGTTCGTGTTCATATTGCGTCCAAAAAGGCTTATGTACAATAAAACTTTATTCTTGAGACAAAACAATCGTGCCATTTTTCTGCACACGCGCCTTCCTTCCACTTGATATCCATTCTTCTGGGGACGTCTGCCCATCGGACAGGGGGACTCCAACTGAAGGTCCACGGAAAAAAAGCTGTGTTTCAACATATCAATCATAATGCAAAAACAAGATCAACGATTCCATACCTCTCCGAAAGGGTCCGATCCCTGCTCAACGCTATTGTCATCAACGCTTCCAAGTTTGACTTCCACGTTCGGCGCGGGTCCACCTATGTGGGCAACTGTACCCTTTCTATGAGGGAAAGATTGCAAGTCCAAAGGATGCAGCATGAGGACCGGACCGCAAACGAGCGGGTGACTATACGTGGAGATAAGGGGCACAGATAAAGATATTCTTGCCTCGTCGACATCAGTCGCATCGAACTGACCTGTGGATAATACATACGTCGACGACAGTTTTGCGCAAAAGACATGAGCAACTTTACCATTTGACATGACTATTCCTCTCAGACTCGAATCTAACACATCTAGCTCCTTTGCTCGAGCTTTCCCCCAAACGAGGTTATCCCAGAATGAGGTCTTGGTGAGGAACCCCGACACGAGCCCTGCCAGTTTATGGCGCCAGCCCAATGGGTACAAAGGATTACTTTTAGCAACCTTTAACACGCGTCGCGTTAGTTCTTGCACCTGGGAAAAGTGACTATATACGACAATCAATACACCGGCTAGACATAGTGGTCGCGACGACGACCTACAGTGCCATTATAGTCGGAAAGATCGTGTGTTCTTTACAGAAGCTCAGTATTTCGTCCAGGGTTGGTTCCATTCTGTCTAAGTACAACGTAAATAGCGGTTTCGGAAAGGGTTAGGTCAGCTCACTTTCGTCAGAGGAGGAGGTCAATGAGCTGTAACTAGCCCCTAAGAGAACAAATCCATGTCAACTGAGTTAAAGCAAGATCAATAATTACTACTGTTTTGTTACCTTCATACAACGCCATATACAATAAAGCACGGCCAAGTGCTGTTGACAAAGGAAATGTAGACAAAAGCGTGTCGATAGAAGATATTCCATCGTTGAGGGGAAAAAGCAGTCTAGCTGATGTTATGCCAGCGGTCGCATTCTTTCAGAAGAGGGGATGAGTCGGTGTGAGTGATATTTTACAGAGGAGCTGACATACAATATGAGATAATTGGGTTCCTTCCAAATTCTATAACAAGATAAGAAACTGGTGAACAAATAGAGAAACGAAACCAACCCCTTCAGAGTTTTCGTGAAGAGATATGGTGAATACGTCTTTACAATCTTTGGAGGAAAATCAGACTGGCATGGAGAGTAACTAAAAGGGGTATACCAATTGGAGGAATTATAAGTTTTGGAACCGTCTTGCCTTTTTCTAAGATATCTTCCCAGCGTAAAATTCGGATGCCAAGTTTCTGCGAGAGAGACACAGACATTTGTTTTTCATCGCCAAATACGATAATGGAGTGGTGGGTTGATTGATGGACATCCGTAATGTGCTCAAGCAATGTTTCGAGCAAGGAATGATCAATGAATATGGTTGATGGAGTGTGACGATCCAGAGTTTTCGAAAGTAAAGAGGGCGTGGATAATGTGAAGGACACCACCGAGACCAACGAAAGGGCCAGGTCCGTTATTAAAAATTCTTGGCAAAATATCAGTCACCTCTTTTCTATGTACGGTCAACACCAATACATACATACCTAGACTGTCCTTCAGGAGCAATAGCGCGGAAGATTCTTTTGGGACTAAACCAGCTACTTGGACCAAACCATTCCCCAGACTTTCAGCTTGTTCCAATAATTCGGCGTTGGTGATCTGGCAAGCTGCGTTGTTAGTGCCTTGAACACTCTTTCGTGAGCAGACTCACGACTTTTGACCATAATCGTTTGGCATTACTTTTGCCATTTAAGACAATGTCGGATAAAGTCCTGACTTCAGGTTTCGGTCGTTCAGGTAGCTGTCAAGCAAGCGAGACTCTTAGATGATTTGGCGAGGGTAGATTGGCAAACCGAAACACACTCTTCCAATGGTGCCCGTAGTATAATTTCTATATACTGGAGACTCTGACGGCATTCGAACGCGAGCTACATCTGCTTGACGGCCGAGGAGAAGGGGATGAACGAGACTACGTCATGTGCGAGTCAGCGATTGATTTGTGCACAAAGTTTGTACAGCTTGTTCTACCTTTGTGGCTTGAGCAACTTCGACAAGGCAAATGCCATGGCGAAGCACAATGACCAATAAATGGTGGAATCATCCGTTTGGAGAAGTTCCATTGTCTCGGTGGATTTGTGGATTTGGATTGTGAAATAAACGCTGTTCCTTGGACGCTGGCGGAGTTGGCTTTCAATATTCACTACAATTATGGCTACGGTGAATTATCAATTATCCACGGAAAGCGGCTGGCAATTCCGACGGAGGACAATTTGTATTGTGCGAATAATATTTTGTATCTAAAATATAAAAATATAAATGATATACGAAATAACTGATATATGCATTGTCAAAGTCGATTTTCGAGTTGCGTCCCACAAATGCGTCACGTGACGCAGGTTTCGTCGAAATCCTTTATAAATAGCGTCGATGACTGCTTACTCCCCCCTTACACGGTTACTCCCCATCTACAGACACCAGCTTGCGGCACACCTACCTTCCCGGCCACACTCCTCGCGTATTCACAACACATCCATTCGTTTGGTATATCTGCCATGTCGTCGCCTAAGAAACTCGCACAATCCAAGAAGAAACAACCCGCACCCACACATCCTTCATTCGCCGAAATGATCAAGGTAACAATCCAGAACCACATGCCTTTGCGCCCTCCTTTTCTTACAAACACATGCGCCTGCACCTTCGAATTCATCATTATTGCTTTCGGAATATCGATGGCAGCATTTATTTTTTATATTTTCCATGGGATGGAGGTCATTGGGCGGAACATGCTGACCCCTTTTTGCAGGAATGTATCATCGCTCATCCCGACGTATCTCGAGCTGGCGTCAGTCGTCCCACGATTAAGAAGTCAGTCTCGCTTGTTATGGATTCCTCTTTTTCCTTTGGTTTTGACCGCCATATTCAACGTGTTAGATACGTCGAAACGAAGTACGGCTTGAGCATATCAGCCAGCACCGTGACAAACATCAATCGAGCAATTGCCCAGGGCGCCGAGAAAGGCCTGTTTTCCCTCCCTAAAGGTATCTGCAACTTCGGTCGTCGTTATCTTATACACGTTCCTCTAATATCTCCTCGTCGTCAGGGCCCTCCGGAAAAGTTAAACTCGCTAAAGGCCGCTCAGACAAGGAGAAAGAGGTAAAGTCTCGCGTTTTCTAAAATTCCGATATCAGTAATAGCTTTCCTCTTTTCTATTCAGAACACTGCACCGGCCACTGTTGCGGCTTCCAAACCTAAGCCTGCTAAGAAGCCCGTTGCCGCTACCAAGAAGCCAGCTCCGTCGAAGAAACCAGTCGCCGCGAATAGCGCGCGCGCGAAAAAAACCGGTGCAACTACCGCAACAACTAAACGTCCGGCTCCTTCCAAAAAGGTTAGGATTTCATTTTTAAGGTATTTCTTGCTGGCTCACCGTGACGCAGGCTGCCACAGCGCCTGCTAAGAAGGTGAGCTAACGTAAGTTCTGAGGGGGCTGAAGCAGATACTGACAAGAATATATTCAAGACCACCAAGCCTGCAGCTGTAGCTAAACCCTCTGCGAAACCTGCTGCAAAACCCGCGACAAAGACAAAGAAAGCACCGGTTGCTAAAAAGCCCATTGCAAAAACACCTGCTGCAGCGAAGAAACCAATCACAAAACGTGCACCAGCCAAGAAGGTTTGTCGCGGATTCTACATTATCGACATGTGTTTAATTATTGCTCCTAGACTCTCACTGGAACGTCCAGCAATAAACCAGCGAAAGCAACCACATCTAAGACTAGAACCGCGCCTAAGAAAGCTCCCAGAAAGGTTTGCCAGGAATCCCGTCCTCTGTTTTCTGTTGTCCACTAAAAAGTCGTGTTGTAGGCAATAACCAAACGCACCTAACTTATTCCGTTTTCTTTTTCTTCTCTCGCTGTATTATTTGTTTGTTTGATTTGTTACTCCACAATGTGCAGTAGCCTGCCTTGTCAGTGTCGTTTAATTCTTGAGTCTGTCTGTTATTACTTCTGTTTGTATGTACACGTACACGGGTTGAAATTCTATAAAGGTTGTTATTGTTCACGGATGTCAAGTGGAGCGTATTCCTGAACTGGCCAAAGTCGACCGACCACAACTCAAGATTTTAATAATGGTTCAGACCAGGTAGCCTAAAAAATATAATAGCTTAGAAAACTAGATGCCTATCTGAAAAAAGCGAATGCGAATTTACTGTCATTGTCATCCTCTCTTCCCCTGTTTTTGTGTTTTTCGTTCGAGTTATGGTGCCTTCGCCAATACTGGGAGTAGTAACAAACATGGCGAGACTTTCTAATAGCGAGTGATCGAAGCTATATCTGCTTGCTAATTTCTCAACCTCTGCTCGGGAATTCATGAATTTCCGATCGTCTAACAAACTGGCTAGTAAAGGTGCAGACAAGCAGTTTGGTATGGGACTGGACGAAGCAGCTTGTTGCTCGGATATCTTTCGAATCTCGTACATATTCAAAATTTGCTCTCCCTAAAGAATATTCGCAATTATTATCCACGTCAACAGCTAAGGAAATGAAAACTCATCGTACCGTTTTGCGCACAGTCACTGGTGCCTCGACATTTACTTGTCCTATTTGTCGAAGATTGGCCAGAAGTGAGAGATCTTTGTTGTTATCATCTATGTGTTCCATCAGTACAAGGATATGAGGGATCTTTTGACAAGGTAGACGTTATTTTCGCTCACATTCCCCTTTGGGTTCTTTAGGCCGTAGCTCCCATGGGTTCGCGGTCTTATGATTCGGATTCGGAGTTGTGCTGGGTTGAACAGACTTGGGTAAAGTTCTTGGAATTTTAGGCTTAACTTTGGAATAAGAGCTGCCCATATCCTCTCAAAATATGGGCATTGAAGGGACAAGTAACGTTGGTTTTTGTACTTCCACGAATCGGAGGACGGCGTCAGCCAGTAAGTACGGCATCCAAACGGACAACTTCACGACGTCACACTGGGAAAAGTTCCGAAGCCAGTGACAATGTATTCGCTAAACAGTACAGATAGTAGGAAAAAGGTGGATAGAAAACAAGAATGGCAAGGCGACATGTTTTGCGACCGACAGCAAAATAGAACGTTAACAAATAAGGCATAAACGCGTATGCTTTGGACGACACCCAGATGATACGTGATGTTTGAAGGCCACTCTAAGGAAGGAGCGTGGAGGGGGGAAATATGCTAAGTCAATAACAGAGGAGGAAAAAAAGAATATATCGTTTATATATATATAGTTATATCAGCAGGAAAAAAAAAACAAAATTTGAATATATGACCCAGTTCGAAAGAGTGTCGCATTTGCATTCGTCATCATATCGTTAAATTAATTGTGGAACGTCGCTGCTCCAACATTGGGAGTATTTTGACTTCCGAACATCTGGAACATGTAGGAATTGTAAACTTGTGGCGAGAGTGTTCCTGGAGTGATATTGTATTGTCCTTGGTTCATACCTAAAGCAGTACCAGCTTGAGCGAGACTAGGGGATTGAGCATTGAAAGGTACGGTGCTAGGGCTAACCGCCGTTCGACGTTGTGCGTTCCGGGCGCCAGGAAGGGCAGCTCCCGTGAACTCAGGAGAACGCAATGAAAATGGATTAAAAGGGTCACTAGACGGTGAAAATGCTGCTGACGAAGGCGCCGTCGATCTCATTCTATTCCCGGTTTGATAATTGGGATTGATTTGCAACGGGGGTGGTCCGCCTTGAGGAAGCATGGGAGGCATCACACCACCAGGGTTCTGTAACTGCAAAGCAGCCATCATCGACGCTAAGGAAGGATCTGCGGCATTGAATCCGGGGGCCATATTGTAAGGCGACGCGGGGGACATCGTCGTAGCAGAACTGTTCACAGTTTTTTGTTTCGGTTGAGGAATGTTGGTAGAATATTGCGGTTGGAAGGAAGGAATGGGTAAACCAACTTCCTCTATGAGACGACGGTAAGCCTGCGTAGCAATGACCTTGAGCTCGATAAGAACGCGTTTAGTTGCCTCAAGGAATGCCGGTTTATCAGCTGGGTCGAGAGAAGCACTGGTAAGTACTTTATGAACAACCGCCACACCATTAACTTGATCGCCCAAAACATCCGTCAACACATGATCATTTGGAGAGTGGAAGAGAGCTTGAACGATCTCCTTAGAAGCCTCAGGTTCTACCTTCTGATTAATAATCCTCAAAACAGTAAGGGATGCCAACTTGTGGATGCATAGATGGGAAAGATGAGGGGTAAACCGGGGAGCGAGAAGTCTATAACGTCCAGGGAACCCGGAATTATCAAGCAACCAAGTCAATAATAATGCACCATTCGGGTTAGTTGCCAGGGGTATAGAATTTAAGATTACGGCCGTTGCAAGACGGCGCTGATAGAGAAAACTCAGACTCCTACATGAAAAAAAAACTAAGCATGTAACCCACCTGTTGGCTAAGAGTGACCGATTGGCTTTCCAAACAAGTCCTAATACTTCTTGCACCAAATCTGCCTTGAGCGACTTCCCAAAGCCGATCGACCATAGCGTCAAATACAAAATCACTATAGGGACTTCCAAAGCGCAAGCAGCATCTAATAACATAATTTAGGTTCAAGTAAAAGAAGCAAAGACATAAAATAACATACTGTACAACATAATTACCAAATTGATCCAACAATAAAGGGGGCGTATAAGGTCTAAGATGCTGAGCTACGACCGCAATTTCCTCGGGAGTAGAAACACAATCAATTATCTTTTGAGCAGCCCATGTTCCGTTTTTATGAATGCCGATTGAGGCAAGATGGGGGGCAATCCGTTCCAACATACTCAATCTCGGTCCGTCGGAAGCTTTTTCAAACATTTTCTGCACCACCTGTGAAGCACGTTTAGACAACACGAGAATACCATGCGCGGTATATACTTACAGTATTACCCAGCCAATCTGAAGCCAGATCTACAAGCTCACCATCTAGATGGTTTTTCGCGATTTCATCAATTTCTTCAGTGGTCATAGAACTAGAATCCAATTTTTTGCGCAAATCCCTCAATTTAGCGGCGTCCCAATTTCTCGTTTGCTGCTTCTCCGAAATAGCAGGAATAGTAGTATAGTACATGGAGGGTTGCCGGAATTCTGAAGCAAACGGAAATCAATTATTATACCTGTTAAGTGCGTTTACGGGAGGGACTATGCATACCTGCAAGTGCCTGGATATCAGCTTCGGCATCGACAGCACCTTTAGAGATCTCCTTCATTATCATCTGTTGCTCAGTAATGGATGCGGTCCAACCATGTTTGGGGACGGACTCGGAAGCAGCCAGTATACTGGTGTGAGATCCTCGAGCAATCATGCTCAACAACAAGTTCGAGCGATAGTTCTCTACAGCACCGCCAAGAACTTGTTGATCGGCTGGAATCGTGGAAGCACCTTTAACACTACGAAGTGCATGTATCGTAGCACCAACGCTGAGGTCTCCGACTCCTTGAGCGCTCACTGCCGTTGTTTCCTCTGCGGAAGTGGAGCTTTCTGAAGACCCCTTCACTGGGACCTTGGCAAAACCAATACGAATGGCCCCGACATCACTTCCAAGGACATCTCGACCATTAAGAGCCTTTCGCGCTCTAACAGCATCATCTAATCGTTCAAAGTTGACTAAGGGGAAACGTATTTCAGTTGAGAAACCTGTCAAAAAAAAACACCAAAGAACAAAGACATACTAAAGCCGCAATTTTTGTGTGTCAGGACTCTAGCTGACTCGATTGGACCGAAAGGACTAAAGACACTCAAAATAGTCGCTGGAGTGGTGGTCGATGGAATAGAACCAATCCAGAGAGCTCTCGTGGGAGTGGATTGAAGTTGAGCATCAATACCTACACCCGGACTGTTCAATCCGGGATTGGGAGAGGGACGAGGTAGAGCACTAGCAGGAGAAGCAATTCCACCAGGTGACATTATACCCTTGCTTGGAGCAACAGGTGCACTATCGGCTTTACCGAAACCAATGCGAACCATTTGGCCATTTTGCATACCAATATTACCCCCAAGACGATTAAGTACATCATCTTTCGCGCGAACAGCGTCAGCTTGATCAACGAAGTTGACAAATCCGCATTCCTAAAACAAAAACATATTTGAGTAAAAAAAGGAGAAGTTTGGATATAGATAACAACCAACCTTTTCTGGAAGCAATCTCAGACTTTCAATCGCACCATAGGGTGCGAAGACGTGAATAAGGGTTTCGCTAGTCATAGTGGGATCCAAGTTCCCGATCCACAAAGACCGAGAAGGTGTTTGAATCTGACCGGCGTTCTCCGTCTTAGGAGACATCTCTCGGCCTGCTGGAGTATTACCACTGGGACTAAAGATGGAGCCTTGCCTCTCATTGTTAGGAAATCGAACCGTCGGAGTAGTCGGGGTACGATTAACTTGAAGCTTGAGGGATTGATTGGGCTGAGAATTAGACGTCATATTAACAGTTGGCGATAGAGTCGTAGGAGAAGATATGGCTTCCCCAAGGAAACTAGATTCATAAGCAACGGTTGCACGGCGGACAGGAGTATTCCGAGCGGCGTCATCAAGGTTCGCGACAGAAACTGCGCGAGGACGGGGGGCCAAATGAGAGGCTTGTTTGAAACCTTTATTCATCAAAGACTGAGAGAAAAGATTTGCACCCTGAGAGAGAGAGGTCTCGTAGTCCAAAGGGGTCTGCTGAACATCATACTGATCATGAACATCCGGATCTTCGGAATGGGTTGTTGGCAGTAAAGAGCCCGGATTTCTGTTGCGGTACGGATTAGAAACGGTGTACGCGCGAATGCGAGAGGGATTGGCGAGACTGCCGGCGATAGCGGCCTGAGCTTGATTGCGCAACTCGGACACAGTAACAGGAGGGGGAGGACGAGGTATGTCGTCAAGACCGAGATAATCAAGAGTGTGGACATCGAAATCATCGACGCCTAGACCTGAATCAACATGGGATCTAAATTCATCCTGCATGGGAACATTGGAAGCATTGGATGGATTAGTCAGCCAAGAAGACGAGAAGACAGATGAAGCAAAGGGATTGGCTGCAGGATTGGCTGTAGCTGGGCTCGGAAGAGTGAGCGAGCCTGAGCGAAGTCGACTATGAGCTGTAGATGTTGCCGGGGTAGCTTGAGTCGTGGCTAAAGTTGCTGTATGACGAAGAGTGGGGCGACCTTGAGGGACAGCGTTGACGGGAGAGCCGACTTGAGAAAGAGAGTCGGCGTCGTAAGCGGAGGACGCCGAGGTATCCAAAGTAGAGGCAAAGTGCTGAGCAGCGAGAGAGACATTAGAGGGCAAGGTACCGGCCCTTGCTCTCCTGAAAGTGCCGGGATAGTTGGTTGGAGGAAGAGCAGGTTCGTTGTCCCTACTGACGGTAATGCTCGGGGGAGACTCGGATGCAGGGGGAGCACCTTGAGCAAGCGCACGAATTGCAGGAGGACGGTAATGACCAACTGGAATAGGCTGGCCGACAGCTAGAGGCTGCTCCGATTGAAGTTCCCTTGCACTGGGTGGGATCGTTTGAGCAAGAGGGTGTAAAAGACATAAAGAGGATAGGATGAATGGGGCAACAAGGAGCTCACCGTTTTGCAAAAGCAGCTGAAGGGGCTGGTGGGGGAGTTTTGCCGGAAGAAGGCCTGGAAAAGGAACCTTGGTCGTTTGCAGAAAGAGACATGATATGGATATGGATATGGATATAAAAGACAAAATAAAATGATTAGTTATTAAGAAAAATCAAACAGACTGTAGTACGCCAGCGAAAGGGAGGATATTTCTTCTACAACGACGACGACAACGACGACGCAGAGAGCGACGGCGACGACGACGAGAAGAGAGAAAAAAAGAGAAGAAGGGACTACTACTACTAGGTAAAGGTATGGGAGAGGAATGAGCTGGCCTATGCGCGGGATATCTCGCAAAAGAAGAATGATGGAAATAAGCGCCGGGTGGACTCCAGTTTCTCACGGCTGCTGATGTAATAATAATAATAATAAGCCCGAGAAAGACTGCATCTCCCACTGTTCCAATCATTGGCAAATCGGTATGAGTGGCTTTCGTGAGGTATATATCTGCTGTCGGGATGAAAAACTAATCTAATTTCATTTTCGCGACGTCAATAATTCATAAGATATTTTCAATAAGAAGAGTTAATAATACCCCTCTCAGAGCATGTGTGTCGGCCGGCAAAGCTCTCAACGGCTCTCTGCCCGGATTCATCTCCTCGACATTGCCATTCTGTGCGTTCATATTCGTGGATATTATCGTATTAAAAGAAAACAGCAGACCCTAATCAATTTTGAGCCTCTCATTAGCCTTGGAGAACGGTCGTTCATTTGTAGCTATTGCCTGCTCAGAAGGCATATGGATTGCAGATTCCCGTGATCCCGATTGTACGTTTCTCGCTTCCCTGGTTCAGGCCTGTCTTCCCATGCCTGACCTACATTCTCAGTCACTCACCGTGTCATTGATCTCAAGGGCACCACCGGGTTTGCAGTCATCGAAGAATACCAGTTGCTCCTAGTCTTAGCAGATAAAGTGAAAAGCATCGTTCAATCCCCTTGTTTTTTTTTGTTCTCTGTCATCTCTTTTTTCACACCTTCTCGATGATAGTAGACTTTATACTGTCTATCCTTGAATGCTCTGGATCCATACAATCAAGACCCGCGGGTACCACAGCCTTTAACGGGTAACCAGCCAGTAGACTTTTTCCGCATCGGTATCTGGGATACATCTTTAGTCGTCATTCTCGTGCGGAAGAAATTGGTTAATATCCCTTTTGTTTTCATTGGGCATCATGTGCCTTGTTAATCCCATGTTCTAACAGGCCGAAACCACATTCTCAATTCTCGAACCTGTCCGCGGCCATCCTCTCCCAGAGGTGCTTGATCCCGTTGTACTGGCGGTTTTGGGTCCCGGCAAATTATATCACTTCATACTTAAAAAGGTTTGGCCATTTTTTCCTTTTTCTTTGTAATTAATCCTCCGATCTCATTTCCAGGAATTTTATATTCCTGCCGTATGCACCGATGTCATATTCTTACGGCGCTCTATTGCCATCGTCTGTTCTCTCTCATTCGAGATTCTAGACCTTGAAACGTATGTCTTCTCGAAAGGATCTCATAAAAAAACCGAATTAACTCTAGTTCAGCCTCGCAACCGGTAGTATCCCCATTAAATCTGAACACTTGAAATCGATTTTCAAACAGCACAAGCCCAGGAGAGCCCTTGGCTTATTTCGCGGTAAGCAACGGAATAAGCATATCCTGTGCTATGATAGTACGTATTTTTAGCCCGATGTGTTTATATTCTGCACATATGATGATGATTCCTCCTTCCACAGCGTTCGGTCTTATCGTCAATGAGCACGGTGTTCCAATTGCCGGAGAAGAAAGCGTAATTGATTGGCATGGCACCGTGCATACAGTCGCTGCTGTCTCCCCATACTTTGTGCTATTCAAGTCGAACTCTATTGAAGTCCGCGATGGCACCACAGGCCGTCTTGAACAGGTCATGTTCGGCACTAATTTGCGTTGTACATGGCGCGGACCTGGCGTATTGCAGGGCGAATTGGACGAAGATGATCTTCTACCGGATTCAGTCCATGAACGTAGTCGACTACAAGTTGTCATGAACTCGGTGCCTATTAAAGGATCCGATGAGATGTTACAGCATGTCTACAATTTCATTCGTAATTCGTCAGATGCGACGATTTAAATTCAAGTATTCCAAACACGGGCCTCTTTCACGACAAATTATGCATTCATTGGACATTAGTATTGTTACTCTGTGTTAACATCAATGTTATAATAAAATACATTATCATATTATCAAGAAAAACAAAGAGTTGAGGTAGCTGGTTTATCAACCAGAAAGAAAAACAATTGAGAGGGGGTAAATTCAGTTCGAAACGCTTTTAGAGCGTAAAAAAATCATAATGAGAGAAACATTACGTGGATCGAACGTTTCAACGACTAATAAGAGAGAATATTCATTGATACAAATCTAATCAACAGATAGAACTGCAATTTGTCGAAAAAAAAGGTACATATATAGAAACCAAAGGATTTATAATAGTAAACAAACCTTACACGCCGATAAACTCATTTTGTTTTTCGACGCGATCGGGTAACGAGTGGGGATTTTATGGCCTTTGAGGCCACCCGTGTTGATCTTCGAACAGGGTGCGTAGGAACCAATCTGTTTCGCCGTCCCTTGTTCTCTATCGGCGAGGTCAAATTTTCTTTTTCATTTATCATGTTGGCAATCGCAGTTTCATTTGATTTCGCACAAGATATGGTTGGCGAACACGCCAGAGGTGACAATGCATGCTTTTCAACCAAGTGTTGGGTTCGCGAAGTGGCGCCATTTTCCAAATCTACAATCGAGTGGAAGAGTTCTTCTTCTTGTTCATTGAGTAGGGCGACGTTCTGTTCCCAGGAGCCTAACAAAGAACCAGTAGTTCTGATTACATCTGGACACGTCGATGAGGGCCGATTAGATCGAGCCGAATCCGATCTTGTTATCCCCATTTTCGATTTGACCTCCTTCTCTTGCGCCTTGGTGTTCTCCGTAGAATCTGTGAACCCGAACAGATCCTCTACTCGGATGCAAACATCTTCCTCCGACGATGATCCTGGAGAATCTTCTTCAGATAGCTCATTTTGTTCGCCGCACTCTTCAGTTATATCCATCGGAACATCCACTGTAATAATATTACTTGGATAATCTCGTACCGGAAACCCCCTTAAATTTGGGAAGTATCTGCCAAGTTCAGGGCTCAAAAACAGGTTTAGGATATCTGCCGGAATATGATCGTGTAATTGCGCCACGATTCCTCTGGCGACATCCAAAGTGACCCACGTGCCTTCTAGTAATTCGTTTGTTCTTGTCGCATCAAAAGAAGAGGGGCTGTCTGTTGAGGATGGTCTAAAAAGGGTTTGAAGAGATCGGTGTAATCGTGTAAGATCAACCATATCGTCACTTGTACGTCTCACAAGCGGCGCGTCAGGTCCAAGCATTGTCCAGTATAACCACACGTCTAAAAAAACAAAGCCAGGTCGATAAAATGCTCAATTTGAAAGTTCAATAACTCACCATCCACGGATACAACCATAATTGGAGGAGAGCATGATAACGTCGAAGTAACCACTTGAGCACCTGAAGGGAGAATCGCTTTATCAAGACAGGGAGATGGTGACAAAACCAGTTGCTCATGAGTATCAGAAGAATCTGTTTGGTCTTCTCCGTTTTCTTGAATCGACAGCGGATAGTTAGGACTCGATCCATCAAAAGCCTGCTCGTTCCACGCCATATCCCATTCGCGACTACGAACGGTTTCTGGACCGAGAATTTCTACGTCATAAACGCTGTCGACTTGGATAGGATCATCAATCGAACCAGAGTTCGTCGACAGGTTCTTTTGAAAGGAGTCGACCTTACTTTCCACCGAACTAAGATACAGGTCGGTAGACAGAGGGAGAGTGATTGTGGGCTCCTCCTCCTTGATCGTAACATGCGAAGGAGTGGACTCTGCGTCCAGTACAAACCCGGGCAGTGTTTCCAATGGTGTACTTGTCGAGTCGAAAGGAGATGATGATACCTGTTTTGGTTCAAACGCAATATCGAGATCTGGAGTCTTCCGAGTCAAGTGCACAGAGCCTGGAACGAACTTGGGCGAAATGGGCTCAAATTTCGGCATTTCCGAATCGACCTCGAGATGATTTTGCGGAATCGGCACGCCGTCACGACGGAGTCCAATCATGGAATTATGATAATCGTCATCTTCGTCTTCAGAATCGGGCGGAGGAGAAGCAGCAGACTGCGACGGGGAGATGGATTCGGCTCTTGAATCCCGAGATGGATTAGAGAGAAAAGATGTGAAGGTTGATTTTATTAAACGAGTTGAACACAGATTTTGAGTAAAGTAGAAAGAATAAGGATCATTGCATGGTACAGAGCTTGATGAAGAAGAGGGTATTGGAGAATGGTCGGGGTATAATTCACTATTAGAGGGAGAAATCAGGGGGAACTCGTCATGAACACTGCGGACAGAAGACTCGGCATCAGAAGAATCATAGCCATCGTCCGAGTCGTCTTCTGAAGACAAAGAGGCGGTCGACAGAGCAGGCGAATCAGGGTCTAGCTCGTCCGCAATTCCGTCGTCCTCACCATCGGTGTCCGAAGCGGTACTAGATAGCTCTGCTTCAGAGTCAGAAGGTGAAAGTGGGTAGCAATTTGAAATTGACGAGGAAGGCAATTTGAGAGTAAGCTTTATTTTCGGAAGAAGCTGACGACCTTCGGGGCGAGTGGGAGATGAGGTTGATGAGACAGAAGCAGGTGAGGGGGAGGAGGATGAGGATGAGGTGACATGGCATTTTCTGGACTGAGTTGCAGGTGGCTGTGGTTCTCGTTTTCGCTTGGTGCCGTTTTGGGGGACGGGACTAATAATATCATCGAGAGATAGGCCAGCCCTTTTAAATGGACAAGTGGCCCCTGCAGCCTCACTAAGATACCAGACGGTGGTGCCTCTTCGAAAGTTGGTGAGGGCAGTATTAGTCGATTTTAGAGAAGCAGGGTTGCCACCGCAGCGAGAGTGGAGAGCTGGAATCAAACGGTCGTCGGCGTCTGTTCCGGTCAGAAGTATTGAAAGAAGAAGCGGCATTGAATGGTCTTGTCGACAGCGGTTCAAATGATTGCGAATAAAAGTTGTGATCGCCTGCGAAGCGGCAGAAGCACTGGAAAAAAACAAAAACAACGTGTTCTGTGAGTATCGTGGCAAGAACCCATGGATGTAAAGTGAGAATGAGATATTACTTTTGACAAGCGAGGCCGTGCTTCATGGTAAGATAGGATAGGTCTTTGATAGTAACTGCGCGGTTTTCGACTGAAAACAGTGCACGCCCGATGGCAAGGAAGGTTTTGTTTGTGGCATCTTCTGGGTGAAGTTGGACGGTAAGGAAAGGATAGTGCGGTTGGCACGGAAGTGGCGATGATGTCGACGAGGGTGGCGTAGGAGGAGGAGGCGGTGGCGATAATGAAGACGGCTTGCGGGGACGGTGAAACGAAGACTGAGACGAAGACTCGTCTTGGCGCAGACGTCGAGGAGGGAGTATCTGTGCGTTTGTTCGTAGACGGGTGTTGTAGTCAGGCATGTGAAGTTGTATTATATCTGAGGGAGGAGGAGGAGGAGGAGGAGGAGGAGGAGAAAAGATAGGAGGAGGAGTGAACGGAGGGGCCCAGGGAAATTATTTACCGCCTTCAATAGGGACGGACTGGCGCTTCGCCGTTGCTGAATTGCCAAAAATAGAAATAAGGGAAAAAAAAAGTAGTTTAATTAGTACATCAGGCACATCAAATCCAAACTGACATAAACACATCTCATCATCACTAACACTATCAATGCGTGTGACCGGGGACTGTGACAGAACGAGACAACAGCTGGTTTCATGCATCATCATCTCACTTCTGCTCTGCACGGCGTTCAAGCCCTTCTTTTCGATGTTTTCGGGACAGTCGTCGACTGGCACGGCCACGTCACAGGGGAGCTTGCTGATAAGGCGCTTGGTACTCCCTATCCAAATCAAGGTTTGATTACGCTGCATTTTCATTGTGCGCATACATCCCAGGATATTGATTAATTATCATCACTTCAAAAACCCAAGACTGGTCCGCTTTCGCGACGGAGTGGAGGGCCGGCTACCTACGATTAACGTGAATTGATGTCATTCTAATCTCTTTATTTTGCTCAATTTTGGGTACTATATTCAAGCAAGCTTGGCGCGGAAACAGGCGAGGGTCCAAAAACGGTAGATGAGATGCATCGTATCGTACGTTTCTGTTCATCATACTTGACTTATACATAATCTTATCTACTCCATAATAACGAATTAATTCACTATCCCCCCGACATTTGATTTATGTAAAATAATACCAGCTTCTCGACGACATGCTCAAATCACCACAATGGTCACATCTCGGCGAGATCTGGAACGAGTCCGACCGGCACCACCTGGTTCTCGCGTGGCACCGTCTTTCTCCATGGCAAGATTCCGTTCCTGCCCTTACTGCCCTTAAACAACGGGTCATTATCGCGACGCTTAGCAATGGTAATATACGGCTCCTCATAGACATGGTGATGCATATACCTATCTCTAATCCATATATCTACTCGGGAATTAATATTTTAAAAATCCCATCCGCAGGCTAAAAATGCAAATTTACCGTGGGATGCCGTATTCTCGGGCCAAATTTTCAATTCTTACAAACCCAACCCGAAGGTATATCAAGGCGCAGCAGACTTGTTAAGTCTGTCTCCCGAGAATGTCGCCTTGGTGGCGGCACACACTTATGACTGTGTCGCAGCCAAAAAGGCGGGACTCAAAGCCATTTACGTTCGTCGACCCACAGAGGATCTCACTGTTTCACCCGACGACATTGCTAAAGCAATTGAATCCGGTTATATTGATGCTGTCGCTGATGACTTTTGGGGTGTCGTAAAGATTATAGACGACAGCGCCTGAGTGCCGAATATGTTTGTATCTATATGTAAATATACATAAGCAGTACTATCCAACACGTCGAATTCCTGTTCTTTAGCTTTCAGACCTTAAAAACTACATCACTGCACGTTCAGATTTCGACGTTCAATGTTCAACGGTCAGATACCGAGGTATGACTTAGTGACTCAATAATGGTTCACGCTTTTTTTCCACCTAAATAATGCATTATCCAACACCTCTACGATACAATAGATGAACAACAGAAAGACAAAAAAGAAAGAAAAGAGTATCCAAATGATGCATAATTACTAGCACTAGCACAACCTTCACTCTTCATCGGTGAAAACTTCTTCACCGCGTTTCCGGCGTGCCATACGTTCCTTCTTAGCTTTACGAGCATCTGATGCAGTTGCTTTCTTCTTCTTTTTAACATCAATCTTGTTGCCCATAGCATCATATTGGTCCTCTTGTTCGCCATCAGCTTTGTCAATACGGGGTCCGGATCCTTGACCTTCAACCCAGTTGTGACCCGAAGCCTCGAGATGACCATCACGCATGGCCCAGACTCTGGAGAAAGGAGTGAGATAAGAATCGAATAGAGTTAACAAAGCGCGTTGCACTTACTCTTTGCAAAGCGACTCGGAGAAGTCACGGTTGTGTGTAATAACGAGGACACCACCGTTGAAAGTCTTCAAAGCTTCGATGAGCGCTGCCAAAGACTCACGATCCAAGTAGTCTAGAAAGAAGAAAGTTAGAACTTAGAATCTTGAAAAAAAAGATTTGTTCAAAGAGCTTACTGGTAGGCTCATCCAAGCAAACAATGTGAGGACGACGCCATGTCGCCGCACCAAGTACGATTTTGACTTTCTGACCTCCCGAAAGACCACGCATAGTGTTGTGAGATACGAATTCTGGTTCCAGACCAAAGTCGGCGAAATGTTGTTCGATTTCACGTCGGACTAGAGGACGAAGAAGTCCGGCACGTTGAGCCTCCCGAGTGTCGACTTCAAGAACTTTCTGTAAGCCGGTTAGCGATGGATGTACGGATTATGAACCCTATAATTCACAAACCTTTTCAAAGCCACGCTTGATGAGTTCTTCACGAGGGATCCACAAGTTCTCCGAAGAGCTCAAACCCTTGAAAGAGACTTCGTACTCGTACGACTGCTTGAGCTTCTTACGGGCGTTGATCTCTTCAATGTATCGCTTCTGTCCTTCATGAAGGAAGAGAGATCCATCTTTCATCTTTTGCTGTTCTTCCTCGGTAATGACACGATTGGCCTTGGACAGCTCTTCAAGATCTTCACCTGTCTGGTAACGCCATAACATGTATTCAAGGGGCGTCTTGTCCAAGTGATTATCAATGTGGTGGAAGGCATGCTGAGCAACGTAGCCAATAACCAAGTTAGGGTGCTTCCAGATTTCACCACCCTTGTTAGGTTCCAAGTCGCCAATGAGCAACTTGACGAGGGTCGATTTACCGGAACCGTTGGGACCGAGAACGGCAACACGCGAAGAAAGAGAAACTTGAAGCGTAATGTCATACAATTGTTGCACGGTTTGGGATGGATACTGGAATCCAACGCTGCGCATTTTCATTAAACTCTTCTCTTTCGTCTTGACACCTTCCAAGAGCGGCGGGTCAGGGAACTTGAATTTGTAGTCTTCAGCGGCCTCCAAGGTGTAGTATGACTTGGCCTCCGGAACTTGCTTGACAAAGTGTTCAAGGTTGCCTCTGTAGCGTCTGATCTTGAAACGGTTCAAGTGCAAGACGTCGGTGATAGTGTTGTTTAAGAAAGACGAGTCGTGAGAAACGATGACTGGAAAAAGTAGAAAGTCGTTAGATAAACGGCAGGCTTTTTTCTTTCGAGATGATCGACTTACTTGAAGTGCAGGTCTTGAGACTGTTAAGGTAATTCTCCAACCAAGCAATGTTAACAACGTCAAGATGGTTAGTAGGCTCATCGAGCAAAAGAATGTCGGCCTTGAATAACATAGCTCTAGCGAGCGCCAACTTCATTTTCCAACCTCCCGAAAGCGAACCGATAGCATGTGCTTGACGTTCTTCGCTGAAACCGACTGAAGCCAAAGTCTCACGGATTTCTTTTTCGTCCGCAAGAATACGGGAGTCACTGAGAATGAATTGAACGACAGCAGTGTCGGCGTCGCTTCCGTCGATATCATGCTCGACATAGAAGGTTCGAACTTGCTCGGGAGATGGGAAGCCCTCGACTTGACCATTGGTAATAGCGCGCATAAGAGTTGATTTACCAGTACCGTTCTTTCCACAAAGGCCATAGCGATGACCACGTTTGAGGTGTAAGGTGGCGGTGTTGAGCAGGATTTTAGCACCGTATGCGAGGGAGAAAGTGCAGTTGCACAAGTCTTCACCCTCTTCTTCCTCCTCTTCGACACCGTTGGCATCATCGCCTTCAGTGGCAGACTTGAGGAGCCACTGTTGAACGACCTCCTTGGCTTCGACTTGAGTAGAAAGGAGAGTCAAATAAGGAACAAGAGTGTTCCAGTCACTTTCCTCGAAGTTCTTGTGGTTAACAAGTGCGGCAGCAAGGCTAGAGATGTACTCCAGAGCGGGAGAAGGAGCAATTGCAACGCCATGTTTCTTGTAAATGCTGAGGAGACTGGCAGATAAAGCGGCGGATTCAGCAACCTTGAGAGGGGGGAGGTCTGTGCCGTCACTGTTGGCAGGGACATTACCGACTTGGCGGAGGGTGGCAATCGCCTTGTTGACAACACCACGCGCTTCGGGGTCACCCATAGCGGTTTCAATTTTGATCAAACCTGGCAAAAGTTTGGGAATGAAGGGACGGACGGTTTCTTCAGAGTCGACTAGTTTAGCCATGTTATCTGTAATGCTGTATCATTTGTAATGAGATAAAAAATTTCTAAGATCGAATCAAACAATAGGGCTTACACAGCGACTTTACGCTTGATTGCGGTTAATTTTTCATTAAGACCACGGGACAAAAGGGGCACCATGAGGGATAATGTTGGGGCATCTACTTCTGAAACGAATGTGGTAGCCGAGAGTAATTGAATAGTTTTAGGGACTTCTTCGACGGGATTAATTAGGGCATTAATTAAAGCAGGGATAAAACGTTCAATGTCCTTGTTGGAAATAAGTGCGGTAGCTTTAGTAAGAGAGGCACGAGCGGCGTTCTTGACGTCCGCCTTGGTATCCCAAATGGCCTCGGAGAGAACTGGAATGATAGTGGGCATAGCACGAGCGATTTGAGACGGAGCAGATTTAATCATCTGGTTAAATAGGTCAATGCAACCGGTTTTAACTTGCCATTTGCCGGCAGTCTTGATTTGGTTGAGAATGGAAGGGAGGAGCATAGGGGTAGCCCACGGAGATTGTGCCTTGACAACCTCACGAACGGCGGAAAGAGCTGCAGTACGAACGGCAGGGATCTTATCAGCAAAGGCTTCTAGGATAGCACCTGATAGACCGGATGAGACGAAAACCGACTCGAGGGTGATGGATGCAGCGGAAGTAGCCATGGCCTGAACTGTGTTTGCGGCGGCTTCCCGAGTGGCGGGAGACTTTTTGTCATTGAGAGCAGTGATGATAGCTTCTGCAAGACCTAGGGAAAGAAGGACTTGCGGGCCCTGGGTCTCAGCGATTGAGAGAAGAGACTGAAGGGCAGCGGCACGAGCAGCCTTGTCAGCGACGAAAAGCTGTTTGACATCAAAGTCATTTTGGGTTTGGGTCTCGGTGGCAGCGGGAGCATCGCCGTTAGCGGCGGCTGCCTTGAGAAGGGCAGGGTCAACGTGGGCGGCAGTAGTAGCGGCGGAATCTACGATAGCAGACATTTTTTGGTGTTTCGAAATAGGAATGCTAAGAGGTCTAGAGGTATTCGTTAATGGGTTAGTTGACGCAGTAGACGACAACCAGCGCACCTAAATATATGTGTGTATGTATATATGTCGGTTGATAAAGATCTATTAATGTCTATCACAACAAATTTCCAACAGCAAGACAGAGGGATATGCACTCTATAATGAGGGGGAAAGGAACAAAAAAAGGAGGAAGGAGGAAGGAGGAGGGGTTGGAGGAAAAAATTTTTTTGGTCGAAACAATGGAGATAATATATGAGGAGGTGTGTGGGGGACCCCTGGAACCGCGTTGCACCGCAATTAGATAAGACACGGAGTCAAGATGCAAGCGTGCTTGGAGCGTGCAGTGCCGAGGCAGCACGGAGCGTGCGCTGTCATACACAACACCGACGAGAGCTCATCATCGCGAGACATCGATCATCAGCCGATTCCATGAGTGCCAGCGACCACCGGACATTGACCCGACGGTGGCTGCGCCAGAACATTGCGCCGTACGCGAACCAGGACATTGTGTACAGTCATGTCGACGCCGTGCTGACAGCACACTCGACTCTCCGCCCGAAGACGGACGTCTACAGTAAGCACAGCGAATGCACCATAGATTAGCGTCGAGCTCACTGCAATTTTAGTCTTCGACGATGGCCGATCGCAGCTGATGCTGTGTGTGCATGGTCTGCTCCCCATCGTGTTCCGTGGCTCGACGTACAACATCCCCGTCTCCATCTGGCTCCCGCACACATATCCATCTGAACCCCCGATTGTGTATGTCGTCCCCACCAGCGACATGCTGGTCAGAGCCAGCAAGTTTGTCGACATCAGCGGTCGATGCAACTTTCCGTACACCCAGCACTGGCAGTCGAAGAGCGAGGTATGTTTTGTCTGCCTTGAATACTAATTGACTGACTGGCTGACTGACTGACTGACTCGACCAGGGCTGCCATCTCAGCGCACTCGTAGACGTCCTTGTCGACGCCTTTTCCTCTCAGCCCCCGGTCTACGCCAAACCCGCATCAACAACCAGCTCTCCCCCGCCGCCACCTCCTCCTCGACCCATACCATCACACGGCTCCTCTTCCCCTCCTCCTCCTCTTCCTCCGCTCCATACTCGTCCCCGCACACAGTCTCCAAAGCCATTTATCCCACCTCATCCCGATGCCAATCCCAACGAACATCGCCATTACAGAGCTACCGTAAGTATCTCTGCCTTCATACAACCTGTTCCACGATTTACTCAAATTCCCAATTCCAGTCTACTCATACTCATCCCGCTACTGTACAGGATCCACCCATGTATACAACTCCCGTCCCTTACTTTGCTCCCCCGTCCACCTCTTCCCCGCATCCCCCGCCGCGACCTCCCCAGCTACCCCAGCAACCCCATACACAGCCTTCCACCCCCTTGCATCAGCCCATACCATCTCTCCGATATTCCACCACAGCACCCCCACGCCCATCGCCGCTTCAGGGTCCTCAACCATATTATCCTCCTCAGCCACAATCACAGCCACAACCTTGGCAGCACCCTCATAGGCCACCCGTTTCTTCCTATTCTCTCCCTCCCTCTGGCCCTCCCGCTCCATCACATCCGACTCGCGTTCGAAACTACTTGGAGGAGGATCTTGAAGACGCTCCTGTACCTTTACCTTTATCCCAAGCGCCGCCCCCTCGTCCTCCCAACCCTGAAATTCTCAAATTATACAATAATGTACTCATCAAAATCGACTCAGAATACTCTACACTAGAAAGTTCCCTTAACACAGATCTACAGCGCCTTCGCACAGCTCAGTCCGATCTTCTAGCCGGTCAAGCTGCCATTCACGACGAAATGGGACGCCTTCAGGCCGTCAGGGATGTTTGTCAAACCGTTGCCGACCGTTATCAGAACACTATATTTACCGCTGAATCGAACCTTCAAGATCTACGCAGGAAGGGGGACCCCGAAGTAGATGAATTAATTTGTTCCAACTCCATTGTTTATAACCAGTGCGTTACTTTGTTATATTGTTATTTTATTTTCCGATCCTGAATTGGCTCCACGCATCTCTATTCTCCAGGCTAATTGACTTGGTCGCCGAAGATAACGCTATCGAAGATTCTATCTATCATCTGCACAGGGCTCTCAACGCGGGCAAATTAGATCTAGAAAAGTTCTTAAAAGTAAGCTTTTGTTTTCCTATCAAGTCTGTTTCCGCTTATTTGACGTGTACATGCATGCGCAGACAACACGTGCCTTGGCTGAGGAACAGTTTATGAAACGCGCACTGGCTCAGAAAATTGTTTCTTCATTACCCATGGTGTCATGGGGTTCCCAATACACATAAATTATAAATTATACCGACTGCCGAGGGTGAGGAGAGGTCGTATATACATGTAGTGCGTACGTATATTCAAGTAATTATTTATTTCACATACAACTTCATTACTCTATCTAAGTACAAGCTATTATACATAAATAAGCGTCCCTCCTTCACGGCGATCGAGCGCTACTAATAGCCGTATTTCCGACCCATTGCCAAAGACGGCCCACATCCCCTCCTTCCAATTCACCTATTATGGCACGCACGTTTGCATTCCCTTCCACAATCTTTTCAACTTTATCCCACAGCCTTCTCCTCGCCGGGATGGAATGTTCGTCTTGCAATATCAAATCACGTAGGTGAACGGACGAGAGGTGTGAATGCGGTGCTGTCACGGGGTCAACGTGATGAGCCATCTCTTGATTTCTTAGTGTATCCAAAGCGATTTGGACCAATTCCGCGACGCGAGTTGCGTCTGCCTTGTCGGATATGTGTTTTCTCCGGATAAAGACCGTGACAGCGAAGATAATAAATGATCCTTCCGTAAACGCTCAAATTAGAAGACACGTCAAAATGAGCTTTGCCTAAACTTACCGAATACGTAGCCTTTCCATTCGTCCCACTTCTTCTTTGCCGATAATTTGATTTCGCACCAGAGACTCAATTCTAAAGAATTGGAAGCAATGTATTGCGTTTGTCTGATGAAAAAAAGATATTTGTCAGATAACACGGCTTATCACACAAAACGGTTTTAGATGAACTCACGTCTCCGGATCGGTGTACACCGTTACCTCATGGTACTGCTCGAGGCTTGATATAGCCTCTTTGAAAATTTTATCAAATTCATCCATCTTGCCTTGACGCTTCTAATAGAACACGTTGAAACGTTTGAGTAATAAGACCAGGGAACAAGAACTTACGGGGGCATTCTTCAACTGTCTTAATAAATCATCGTGAATCAAGTCGACCGTCGTGCCCCATTTCACAGCGTCATGCATATTCTTGATAGACGATGTCCCTTTGCCAGAACACAATTTTTCACCCCGCAAAAGAGCCAGCCGATGACGCAACATAGCACCTATTGAACCGATCCTACGCTTTCTTGCTTCATCCTCTACGCATTTGGGAGGAAACGCAACAGGACCAAACCCAGGCAGGCCATTCAGCAATGAAGTTAATATAGGGAATTGAGCCACAGGGTGAGAATGGGCAATGAAGGACTGATGACATGTGACGGTGGTGGGTGTACATGATGCATGCGAGGGACATGGGGTACAGGACAAGGGCTCCAAAAATCTAAACAAAGGCGGAGGGTCGCAAGTAGAGTTATCCTGGTTCTCCGAAACATCCGCCAAGCGACGCAAACAGTCCTCTGAAGCGTTCAAAGATGCTTTGCGCAATTCAACAATATCATTGGTGTCTTTATCAGAATCGCAATATCCAATAGTGGCCGATTTTGTTTTATAAGAGTAGACCATTATCGAAACCACAATTATCAACCCATATGTAGCCAGCCGCAGGATAGAAATAGATGACGATAGAGACGCTGCTCCCCCCATCGAGCGACCCTCAGCAAGAGCGCGTGAAATATTGTCGGTAAGATCTTGAGAATCCTGAATGTCCAAACCTTGATATTCATCGGGTTCGACCATGTCATCTTCTTCATCCTCGTCATCCTCGTCTTTGTCTTGAGCTTCCGGAATGTCGAAAGATGACATTGGCTCGGTCTTGACACGAAATGATAAAGGGCTGGAAGAAGGAGCAGGAGAACGCTGTGGTAAGAATATTTTGGGTCCAAACTCTGCAGCAGATGGTGCCGGAAAGGCAGATGGTGACGATGGGATTTGTGGAGGAGCTGAGAATGAGGTTCGGGAGCGACGGGTTGCACGACGGGTAGCAATAGAATTTTTTGTCTTTGGAGGAGGCCGCGCAGGTGAAGAAGATTCTGCCCCAGATTGGAATACATTGTTATCTGACCACCCTTCCATTTCTTCCTAAAGTTATATATTTAGATTAAGTTTCCCTAAATGTGAATGAAAAAGTACGCACTGCATGAGCCAACTTTCGAGCTTGAAATCCAGGTGACAAGACCTTATAACACAAGACACAGGTCAGCAACCGCAATCAGCTACTAAGGCGACAATTTTAAGCATACACTTTTGCGAGGTCTCCCAACTTTCTTCACAGGTTCTTCCTCCGGTTCACTTTCTTCTAAAATTCCTGGTTCAGACGGCTCCACTCGACGAGTAGTCGTCGGAACACGAGACAATGTTGGTCCGGCAGAAGACCTACGTCGTTTAGGCTGGAATGACACACTTGAGCACTTGACGTTCAATGACAAGAAAAGTAAACAAATAAGTACCGGTTCTGGTGGCGACACCGGTTCAGGCGGCTTCGATAACCTCCTAGAGGATCGTCTTGGCGGACGAGGTTCATCCTCAGCAGGTTGTTGTGCATCCTGTCAATAAAAAGGTAAGAATACACAACTTAACGTTTCTGTGAGCACCAGCCGAAACATCACACGTACATCACTGAGCGACTGTCCTGTCAACCCATCTGTTATACCGCGAGAACTTGCAACGGAACCTTCCCGTTTCAAACGATCGCGTTTGAACTGATCCGCGCGCGGTTTAATTTGTTCATTGAATGTTTCCACTAGTTTCGACTTGTTATAAGGCACAGGGAATTTGACCTGATGAAACGTGAAGATCGACAGGAGATGTGGCATCGTGAGTGTATTCGCGTCAAAGTTAGAGTTCAAGTACTCCCCCGATTCTATCACTTGCGTCGAACTGCGAGGCGGCATTGTAGCACTATCTAATGAGAGATAGCGGAAGCTGAGTGAAAGTGTGCCACACAGAGCAATACTTGAACCGCGTGTCGTGCTGTGACACGTGACTATAACTGTTTCCCACGGGGCAACGGGGAGTCGGGACAAGAGGTTGACCGTTGGTCGGACCAAAAACTTCAGACGAAGACAAGGACATTGCGTTTATTTGCTACTACATTAACAGATATTTCTGATTATTTTGGGAAATTAGTAGGTTGGACGACGAAATCCTCGAGGACCGAACCATTTCCCTTGCAGCATGTAGTTGAAGTAGATCCAGGGAAAGAAGTTCTGAAGAATCATCAGACTATTTCGTGTCAACGCTATTGTTCAACTTTACCTTCTTCATCTCCAAGAAAATACTGTTACCCCCCCCCCAAAAAATTGTTCAAGCTTTTCAATTCATATCAATAATTAGTCGACTTACCGACGTGGTATACCTTGATCAACACCCAATAATTGATTAAAAGTCTCCTTAGGTTTTGCGCCGTATGCAAACTCTGCAAGCAAGAGCTTGTCATATGACACGGTCAGCTAGGAAATAGTAGCTATGTATCAGGTATTTCAACCGCGAACGAGATAGATAACAACATACTGGACAACTCGTATATCCGTCGTAGGCAGCCTGACTGATTGTTCCCTGATCCAGAAGTCTAAAAACATTTTCTGCGACAACAGGTGCTTGAGCTGTTATCGCAGCGGCAGTTTTTGAGGTCGGAAGACTAGCGCAGTCTCCAATTGCGAAAATACTCTGATAGTCAGGATTTTTGTGCTGCAGAGTAGCCTGATCGACTTCAACCCAGCCAGCGGAATCAGCTATGGGTGAATGTTTGATAAATCCAAGAGGGGACATGGGCGGAACAACATGCAAAAAAGTGTAGTCTGTATCCAATGTTTGGCCGTCTGGTTGCTTGAAAGTCGCAATTCGACGGTCGGGATTTATGGAAGTCAAGTTGTGTTCAAATTTGGCTTCAATGTTACGCTGTAGACGTAACGTATTCAAAATTTCAGCATACTTGGGCACACTGATGGACAATCTAGTGAAGCTACTGCATTTATCCATGGACGATGATATACATACCTGAACATAGAAGGCATTCCCGTCCAAAATTCAATTTTTATGTTATTACCTCGGCCAGTTTTTCGGAAATGATCCCAAGCTAGCCACATGATTTTCTGAGGGGCTAGGACATTTTGCGTCAAAAAAAGGGGAAGTAAGGTATAGTCGGAAAGGATCACCTCCAGCACATTTGACGACACCTGCAGGTTGCGTAAAGATAGCTCTTCCAGTCCGCATTGACTCGATGTCACGCCATGTTTTATCACAGGTATCGAAGGAATAAATGGATGAGACATTGGAGTTAGGATCGGCCAGAGCTGATGTTAATCCAGGGATACTGTCCCAGTTTATTTGAAGGCCAGCAGCGACGACTAGAACATCATAGGATACATAGTCTCCGGATGCTGTTTGAACTTTGGACTCTTTCGGGAGGAAACTGGTGACATTGTGGGGGACCAGTTGAATATGATCAGGAACAAGATCAGCTAAAGGACGACGTAAATCAGAAGTATATTTGTCTTTCAGGCCACCACCGATCAGTGTCCACCCGGGCTACAGAATAGAACGGTATACGGAAGTAAGATTCCTAACAGGAAGGGTCATCTGAGAATTATTTCTTGCCTGGTAATGATGATACTAGAAAACATTCGCTTGGCGGTGAGTCGCGAACATAATGTTACTCTCCAAGTCGAAACCTACATATGAGGCGTCGAATATCGCGATATCGTCACTGCTCAATGTTTTGCCAGCTGTCTTAAATCGATTGTATATTTGGTTGGCCACGGTCAAGCCGCCAGTTCCTGGACAAGTCCATCATGGCGAGGCTGCAGAAGATAAGACGGACTTTGCTTACCACCGCCCACCACAAGAATCTTCGCCTTATGGGGAATTTGTGTACTGACACGCCGCAGAAGCGGTGGGGACAAACGCGAGTTCATCAACCTAACGTTGCTCAGCTTATTTGACAGCAGCATCTTGAGGAGAATACCGCTTAGACGTTAGGATTAAACACAGTCACCAGTCACGCGCCTCGATAAGTTCGAGCTCTTCGACCTGTCGTGGCGAGTCGAGCCCACGGCACAAGGAGTTTGTTCAACCAAATCTTTTTGTATTAATCTACTGCAATATACAAAAGTCAGAATCTATATTAACCAGTACAGGCCACTCCTAAGTACGATATAGTCGAGACTTGACCCATACACATAGTAAGGCTGCGCAGGTTTCCTCGAACACGGTCACGATGCCAGCCACTGTGAAAGCATGGGATAAGTACCAGCAGTGGACGATCAATTGATCATGATGCGAATGGTTGCGCTCGACAAAGAAATGGATTTACCCCAAAGTGTTCGTCCGACCAGCAGTGAAGAGAACGCATATAGAAGAGCTGAATTGGCCTCAGGCTGAAGACATACATGACATCGAGTTCAAACCACTCCACGTTCGTATCTATAAAAAGCATCCAGACTTGATACATCTATTCTCCACTGCGGTGAACTAGCAAAAACAGCGCGACTGTCATACGAGGCTGGGTCGCAGTGACCAAACGCCCGTCGATGTGGTCTGGGATGACAGATCATCAAGATTGATGCATGGTGCATGATAAATGATGAAGAAAGGAGAATGTACGCTTGTTCAATCACTATGTTCAGTGCCCAAGTACTCTCTGATGACTCAAAAAGAATCAATAAAGACGACGACGAAAGCTTTTCGCTCATCCGAATCGGGGAAGAAATAAGTGATGTTGATCGACCTCCGCTTATCTTTCTGTGAGCGTGTAGAAATTGGGGACCTCCTCAGGGCAAACATGGAATGATATATCACGTAGTACGAGGATGCCCTTGTTCTACCACTCCAGAAAGACTCGTTCATGAGACCATCCCGACAGGAGCATAACAGCTCTTTCGTTGCCAAATTTTATTTCTCCTTCCCAGGCGGCTGACCGAGTCCGAGTTATCGCATCGCAAACCATCGCATAGCAGCGCATAGCCCAAGCGGGGGGTGATTAATGATTAGTACACTCCAGCTCACCCCTGCAGTCCACGCGTGTCATTGTCCCACCAAAAATCCTCGTTTAGCGCGGGTAGTGATCGTTTCCATGTTACACATATTGAGGCCTGGTAGATGTACTCAACTTTGTGCCAGTAGTGCTCAGCGACCCCATCTACGTTTCTCCGGCAACCTGATGCGGAGCCAATGGTCTCCAAGTGTCCTCATTTGCTCCAAAACTGTTCAATAAACCGAGCAGTCCGTGGCAACCTCTGGCAATATCGATATTATCAATACGTAATATCATACAGGCTGATGAAATCTTCCATCGCTTGATGAAGGGAGACGAGTTATTTTCGGAACTCGAACTCACCTTTGACATGCCAACGATCTCAGTCGCCGTTCGGTATATAATCCCATGCCAACAAAAATTTATCCTTCGTTCCTCCCCTTTCCGTACTCCCTCTTTGTCTTTCTGGTGCGTTCCCTGCAAATTTTTTTTTGTGAAAAAATGTTTCGCTAACAGTCAAATACAGTTTTCGAGCTTAGTCTCGTTCTCTTTCGTACTCGTACCTCCACTCTTTGACAGAGTCCTCTGTTCTCTCCAACGCCTCTGCGAGGGTTACTTTTTTATCAGATTATAATTTCAGATTTCCACATTCTTTGAAAGCTCTCTTTATTATTCAAAATGGTTCACTTTTCTCAGCTTATCTCTGCTGCTGCTTTAGTCTCTGTCTCTTCGGCGGGTAGGGCATTCATTGTCTCTATCGTCCTGGGAACTTCTTTTTTTTGACTCGCCTTTCCAGTACCCATGGTTCGCCGATACGCTCCTAGCGCAACGATGAACACATATAGCAGCTATCAAACAGGATCGTACCAAAGCTCTTCCGGAATGGATAGCAGCTACGGCTCCAGTTATGATAGTAGTTACGGGTCCGCCGACAGTAGCTATGGGAGCATGGACAGCAGCTACGGAAGCATGGACAGTAGTTACGGAAGCTCGGATAGTAGCTACGGAAGCTCAGACAGCAGTTACGGAAACAACTGGAATTCGTAAGAATATCGTTCTCTCAATAATATTCGTATTTTAACTGTTATGACAGCATGTCTACCGAGACAATGATGGAAGCCATGACATCGACCTCTTCGTCCTACGCTATGCAAACATCATCTGTCATGTACACCCAAACATCTTCGGCTATGTCTTCCCAAGCAACTTACGGATCAGGAAGTGCATCCTGGAGTGGCAGCAGCAGCAGCGGTTATAACAGCTGCGTTCAGCGTATGTATTACCTCAATTGTTCTACATTATACAAATCGAGCCCCTGCCATAGAATGTTCGGCCCAATTCGGCGGCCCTCCTCCCTCTGCTACAACCCCACCTTCAGAAGAGGTATCAGGTACTAGCACTGGTTCAGGCGCTACGCACACTATTATTGTCGCTCCTTCCGCCGGGTATGAGAAATTTTAGTGCCTTGTTAAATATTTCCCTTACTGACTTGATCATTTATCACCAGAGTGTTGAGATACATGCCATTTGCCACCAATGCTAGTGTTGGGGACACGGTTGTTTTCCAATGGGACGCTGGGACTCATACAGTCACTCAATCATCCGCTCTAGAGGTTTGCAACAAAACTGCTAACGGTTTTGCTTCGGGACAGCGCTCCGCAGGAGCTGTATGTGAGTCACAGTTGATGCATTGCTCCCCAATCCTTTTGAGATTGATCCGGGTCATCAGTTAACCAAGTGATCAACGACACTCAACCTATTTGGTTCTATTGCGGTATACCCGGTCACTGTGAAGCAGGAATGTTCGGTGGAATAAACGTCGGCAACCCTCAACCCGCAGGAGAATTGACCTCAAATTCCACCTACATGCCAATGAGCTCCGTTTTAAGTGATATGTCTCAAGTATGTCTACCTTCCTTCTCATTTTACTGTTCTCACTGCTCGAATTTCCCGGATAGGACTCTGATATCTCTTCTGCATGGAATTACACTGTCAGCGTCGTAGGATCCAATTCTAGTCTCTCTGGCTGGGGAATGGATATCAACTGTGCCGGAATGAACGATGATACCAAGAAGCAGGCTCTTTTGAACGTTCTGTAAGTGGTATTAGAACCCATCACACCTTCGATCGGTACTGAAGTTCCATCAAGCTACTCTCAAGCTGTCATGGCAATGAATCCTAATTCCTTCCAAAACGGAAAGGTTGTCAATGCCTCGGCTCCATTGAAATTGCCACAGCAGTTTGCCGTTCAAGCCAACGCAACTCAGACCAACGCGACTCAGACCAACGCGACTCAGACCAATAGCAGTTCTTCCCCAACTACCTCAGCTCCTGCAAACGGGGTTGAGTCACTACTAGCTCCTCGCTATATGGTTGCCCTCGTGGCTGTAGTTGCATCCTTCACCCTAATTTGAGGACTTTGCGTCGTTGTCTGAAGGAATTTATCGATGTTGGACTCTTCTATAAATAAACTTTATCTTTCCATTATCCATGTACGGGACCATGTGGACATTAGATATAATAAAGACCCTTTTTTTTCTTTCTCAGTTTCAAAGTTTCACTGCATACATAAACCCGTCATAGCTTTTCTCCCCAACTGTGGACAAAGTTGTGGCGTCAACAGTGTTATCAGTTTTGACGTAGTCTAGTAGTCGTCTGACACCTTCAACAGAATTATCTGTGTAATCTGGATCAGCAACCCGACCATACCGGACCACATTGTCGACTATGAGTATCGATTAGCACACTTGAAAAAGCAAATCTGAAAAACCGAAGTTCGAACCTATAATTACGCCCCCCTTCCGGATCAAACGTTTCGCCTCTATGAAATAATCAAGGTTACCCGGTTTATCAGCATCAATGAAGATTAAATCGAAAGGCTGAACGGGCTGCAATGTCTTCATTGTATCTTTGGCTGCACCCAGAATAAGTTTGATTTTTCCATCCAAATTGGCATGTCTGAAGTTGCTCAGAGCGATCTGAAAGGTGTTTCGGATGTAGCGTGTTAGTTTTGAGTGAGGCCTACCACTGACGTTAAGCTTTCGACTTGCCTCTGCGTGCTGTGAATTCAGCTCTAATGTAATCAATTCTCCATCATCCGGGAGTGCTCTTGCCAGCCATATAGTGGAATAACTAAAAAATATCGAGCCGAACCACATTAGCAAGAAAACGCTCAATACCCGGGCAAATATGACTTGCCCGCCCAAAGTTCCTACTTCCAATATATGCTTCGCTTGGATTGATTTGGCTAGAAGATGCAAAAATTTGCCCTGTGCGAGATATATCTGATCAGCATACATGCATTACTTGTCACTCTATATCATCAACGTACCTGAGCTTTAGAAACAGCAATATTCGGCAGGGAAGAACTGGTTTGAAGAACATGGTCCAAAACGTCGTCGGCAGGTATCAAGCGTTCATTATGATATCGGTCGCTCCTCGCCCAAGTCTCAAAGTCGGTCTGCACATACTCTTGTGGCACTCCCATTTTTTTTCTAATGCTACGTGGTGTGCAACAAGCAGAAAAGAAAACGTGAGAAATTATTACATTGAAAATCACGATTAAATGCGCATCCGGCCTTAAGGGTGTGCCGGTGGTTACACGTATCTAGGACAGTACCGGAGTCACGAGCAAAATATGTCATCTATTTCATCCCGTTTCTTTTTCTTTCGCTTCTTGTTATTATTCAAGACGGTTGGGTCATTAGATGATCCTTTTGTCAACTGGATGGTTGGTTCCGGTCCTCCTGTTGCTTTCAGGTCCACACCATCCGGTGCTCGGACGAAAGAAACGGTACTAGAGGAGACAATATGGGTTTCAGAAACAACAGGTAAATCAAGAATAGGCATTGTTGTGGCTGTCATTGCGCTATCCGGCGTTATTATACGACTACCGGTATCTTCGTCCGCAGCCACAGATACGACCTCTTTTTCTGAAATTTTTTGAACTCCTTTTTGATTATATGAATTAAACGGTGTCAATTCTAGCCATCTCGCTGGCTTGCGATGATCGGGTTGATCCTGCTAATGAAATTTGAAAATTGGGAAGAAAATTGAATAGTTTATGAATATTCTTACATATAGCCCTTCAATTAAATTAGTTGTACCCGTCCATAATATCCGAAAGGCCTCCCGAAACCCAGAAATAAAATAATTGAATCTCGAAAGCATTGAGATAATGGTGAGAACCAGCGGCGCAAAGGAAAGTGTCCTGAGTTGTTGAACGAGGGTACTGTTGCAAATCTCGCAGTTTAGAGGATGAAGAGATATTAATGGGAGAACCTAACCTGCTAATTGAACCAAATCGATTATTGCTCTATGTCATGGGTCAGAAGTGTATGCTTCTTGCGCTATGCTTACGGCTTACGTGGTTCAGAAGACGTCCTATACCAACCAGAAGTCTTAACATGGAATATAAAGGCAATGAATCTGGTACTTGCGTCCACGACGTCCGCAGTGCTTTCGAACTGTTAAACCGAGAGTAAGATTCCTCTTTCCATCCAGAAGTTTAGCTCTGTTCCATGTACCTTTGCGAAGCGTAAAAAGAGTAACGCAAGGTTTCCACAAGTTTTTCGGGATTCAGTTCTAGTATTCGAAAGACAAGTCTCCGAATTTCTTCATATTTTTTCCAAAACAAAGACGATCTTTGTTGATTTTTGTTTTTGTAATAAATCCTTTCCAGTAGTCGCGACTCTTCGGTGAAGAGTGTCATGAGGGTAGAAAGTCGTTGCGCGCATGCTTTGAAATGTTTGAGAGATGAATCAACAATGGCATGCTTCTTAGGATCCACCTGCTCTCGCAGGTGCACTTTCGTAGACTTCAAAGCGACGCACACTTCGCTTGAGGAAGGAAAGAGCATTCAATGCCAACGTTCAACGTGACACGCCGTCTGTCACCAAATATTGCCAGTGTCATGCCAGTGCACCTTCCTCCAGCATAAGTGATACCTTTACAATATGTCTACGCAGGGTCAAGACGCTAAATTCTTCCAAAAAGGGAAAATTCAGGTGCTTCATATTATCCTTGTTACCTGTAATCGCTTGGCCAAACGTTTACTTCTTCCAGGATTTCCGCCAAGAGCTCCAGGATGCTGAATCCAAAGACAAGAAATTTGTTAAACGCAAGACTATCCTAAAGAAAGTGGTTGCCAATATTACAATGGGAAACGACAGTGCGGTCTTGATCTGTTTGCTGGATACTTTCTTTACTCAGATACTCTAGTGTCTCCCTTATTCGGTGATGTTATACCCCTGTTGGGAGCCCCTCTGCTGGAAATCAAGAAGAGTGTGTTACTTGTATTTTATTGCTTAAAGCTACGAGGTACTTATCAACTACTTTCAGTGGTCTATCTCTACCTGGTTAGTTATGGTCGGTCGAAACCTGATCAAATTGCCAAAGCTGTGCCATACTTTATTGAGGTTATATCGCTCTTACTTATACATTTGATCGTAATTTTTGACATTTGTTCAGGATTGCAACGATTTAAATCCTCTGGTGCGAGCCTTAGCACTGCGTACTATGTCATACATCCCCTTGCCCATCATTATTGAAGCTTTAATTGATCCCCTTCGGCACTGCTTGAGAGACAAAGATCCATACGTTCGTAAAACCGCCGCTATTTGTGTCGCAAAACTCTACGTTCAAGACTCAAAAACTATCGAACGCCATGGATATGTGACTATGCTACGCGATTTACTAGCGGATCCCAACCCCACTGTTGTCGCAAATGCTGTAGCCGCGCTTTCCGAGTTGAGTGAACGGAGCGACAACATCGTCTTACATCTCAATATCACTGTTGCGAATAAACTTATATCTGCTCTAGACGAGGCCTCTGAGTAAGTCTATTATCAACTTTTATCGTTTCTTTCCCCGACAATATATTAATGTAGGTGGGGACAAGTCTACATCTTGGATTCGTTAATGTCGTTTGTTCCGCAAACAGCTCAGGATGCAGAAGTCCTGGCGGAAAGAATAGTTGTGCGACTACAACATGCAAACTCCGCCGTCGTTTTGACCGCTATAAAAGTTCTCTTATACGTTATGAATTATATGGATAACAAACGGGTAACCGATTATCTCTGCAAGAAGATGGGTCCACCATTAGGTAATTATTTTTTGATTCAGAGTTTCTGCGCTTCATTAATTTACTTTTCCAAGTTACCCTCCTATCCTCAGGACCTGAAGTCCAATATGTAGCGCTCCGAAATATTCTTCTCATTATTCAGCGGCGTTCGGCGGTATTAAAAAACGACGTTAAAGTATTTTTTTGCAAGTATAATGACCCAATATATGTCAAACTGGCAAAACTTGAAATTATGTATCGCTTGGCCCGGGAGGATAACGTGAACGAAGTGTTGGCCGAGTTGAAAGAGTATCAGATTTCTCTGCGATTCTATCCTGATATTGATACTTATATATATAGATATGCATCAGAAGTTGACATAGATTTTGTTCGGAAAGCTGTCAGGTCAATCGGAAGATTAGCTATCAAAGTCGAAGGCGCAGCTGACAGATGCATCGAGGCTCTACTTTCGCTGATAGACAACAAAATTACATATGTTGTTCAGGAAGCCATCATCGTCATAAAAGATATCTTTAGACGATATCCGGGAAAATATGAAGGCATATTACCGGTGCTTAGCCAGAATATTGATGTTCTCGAAGAACCAGAAGCCAAAGCAGCCATGATATGGATTATTGGTCAATACGCGTATCGAATTGATAATTCCGAAGAATTGCTAGATGATTTGGTGTACACATTCCTAGAAGAACAAGTGGAGGTCTGGTTGTTTCATGAACTCTCTCCTATAACCAAAGTCTCACCAGAATTATCAGGTACAACTGGCATTATTGACTGCTACGGTAAAATTATTTATCTATAAATCACAATCTACCGCCGCAAAAGACTTGGTCCACAAGGTCCTCAAGTGGACAACTGAAGAAATTGACAACCCCGACCTTCGAGACCGTGGTTTCATGTATTGGCGGTTGTTGGCTCAAAATCCAACTGGAGCGAACGAGATTGTCCTTTCCGAAAAACCGATTATCTCGACCGATACCGATCGTATAGAAAGAGGATCTCTTGATCAATTACTCCTCCATACGGGTACACTTGCATCGATTTATCACAAAAACCCAGAGGTACGACTTCAATGTCACTCGGACTACCTTATTCTGACGTTCACTTCTCTAGACATTCATCCGCAATGCCAAGGGAAAAGCATTGGTCGATAGTCCTGCGCTTAATCCCAATTCAAGGAAGGTACTCGTCCCATTACTTCACGAAGCTCCCGCTGTTACGTCTACAAATTTGCCTCCACCTACAATCAATCATCCAGTGGAACACGGTGATGCACCCTCCGAGGATCAAAATGGGGCTTCCAACGATGCTTCTGAGCCTGAAGAAGCTGCAGAAAATGACGGTGACCAAAGACACGATCCATACGCGAACTTGGATGGTGCTTTTAGCAATTACCTTCCCGATGAACCGCGACCAGTTCATAACGTACATCGAACAGACTTGGATGATGATTTACTATTATAAACATTTGCTCGTCATGAGTGCTGTATTTCCTTCTTATACCTTGTATTATAATGAGACGATTATTCTTCTCATCAAACGATGTGACACGAATTGGTATTAAGGACGTTAGGACGGTATCCTGTTTGGGTGCAGCGAATTATAATGCTTGCAATGCACCCCAGTGAATGAGTATTTTCACGCGTAGAAGAACCTGTCTTACCTCGCCTAGACCATACATGCGCCTATGATAACTAATTCGGACGACCATATCTGAAGAATTCTCATCCGAATCATTTGGACGATGAATTACTTCGAAAGGTCTCCCTCCTTGTATAACATGTATCGGGACGTTGTACGCTCTAGATAAAGCCAGTATTTCCGGCTCTCCTCCCCAAGCAGCTGTTAGTCGGATCATATCGCAATATTTTGGGAATTCTTCGTTGGTCATAGCCCCGTCTGCATTATCCTCTGAGAGAGGAACCAAGAAAGGGAGAAAATCGTCAGGATGGGACTGAATGTAGTCTGCCGCAGACTTTCTCGTTGTATGGTAGGTTGCTTCAGCGGGTGGTAATATCGATAATAATGCTAATTGGTCAGCCACTGCAGAAAACAGACAGTGGCCATCGGGATTCATCTTGACAATGTTAAACAGTCATTTTGCTATATGTAATAGCAGGCGTACTTCTTGTATTCGTAAGCCTTGTTTCTCGCACAAAGCGCGTATGGTTTTTTCTTCGGCTGCTGTTTCTTCTGCAACTCTTTGGGAATCCGCTTCATCATTTGAGGGTAACATGGCCAATCTACTACGAATCCTTCGCATCTGTAGCAAGATCCAAGCGTCAGCCGATGAGTGTACTTGTTTGATAAAGCATGGCCACCTCTCGAGCTTTGAATCGTGCTCGACTAGCTCCTTGTGCCTTCCTCTCTTCTTCCAACTGGCTGCTTGTGTTCTCAGATTTTTCACTTGAGAGCTGTCCTTGCTGGACGTCCCGTGCGTCTAATTCCGCAAGTAGATCGTCGATTAACGTGTCGTTCGACTCCTCGTGCTCTGGGGGTATCGGTACCTGTGGAGCGTCTGAGGGTAGAGGGGTGCTGGTGGTGTACTTTCTCTTATGCCTTTTGCCCATGCTGCCGCAGCTTCGACTGAATATGTGGAGTTGACAAGTTCGAGACCAGCGGATCACGCGCGGGAAAGCTGGAAAAGGAGGACAATTCGGGAGCAAACGCTTACTTATATTTGGCAACCAAGTGCCCCCTATGATATACACTATGATATACACTACTTATCATAGGGGGCAGTTATTCTCTACACATCCATTTGAACGTTTGAACTAGCAAGACGAAGGTGAATTCTTCCCGGAGTCTGACCATTCCATGTGTCACTTGTCGCTTCTGTGATCTCGAAGGAACGCTCAACAACGCCAAATCTCTTTATGAATTTTCAACCACGATAGAATATGTGGTGAGTATTTAATGTTTTCTCGACAGAATCTAAGTTCACATCGAGTTAACCGTCTTGCTTAAGGTTCGCGATATCTTGATTGCCTCCCAACAGCAAAAGTTACACCCATGCATGGTGAAGGCTGTTCGTGATATCATCAGGGGACAAAGTTACGCATCGGTCCCGTCATTGGCTTTTATGATTTTCGAGTGGGGGGGAAATGGTCCCAACCTGGATTATTCTCGATTCAACACCAGCTGATGACCAGTTAACAACTAGCACGCGCCATTGGCTACTTCAAACATATCTGGATGAACTAATTCCAACTCGATCTATTCGGAACGAGTTGTATTTAGCGTGTGCAGAGAAGGGATATAATAATTACTTTGACCGTATTGGACTGGATAGTTTAGGATGCCTTCAAGCTCGTCCGAAACTTATTCATGTGGTGAATAAAACGGTGAACAATAGTTTCAGGCTACCTACTTGTCCCTCGGAGACTCTGACGGTTGTTGACACTACGCACGGTTTCAAGTTGAATTGGTTTGTTCCCAACATGCTGCCAATGTTCCAGTCGGGTTTCCCCATTGGTATCGAATTTGTGGCCAAAGGTATTAATCAAAGATCTTGTCAGTCTTTATGAATAGCGTCTACACAAGTCCTCTTTTTCAGGTCTAATCTGGGGATTGTACGTCAGACTCAATACCTCATTTGTACCAGGGCATTGAACTGCGACGTTGTACTCTGTGTACTGAGACCTTCTCGAAACAACCTGAAGGGAAATGTTGTGGCGTCCTTGGAGTTTTCACGTTATGAGAAGAGAACACTTCTTGGTCGGGGATCGACTCATTTTGAACTGTATACTGATCACATAGAAACATCGGATTTTCCTCGAAAAAGATGCATGCCAAACACCCAAACCCTTTGGCTCCTCCCCAGGTCTGCGACGGAGAAATGGTTCGTTACTTTTTGTACCAAGAGCGGTAGACTAATTTTTTTTTAGTTTTCGGTGCATCAACAAGGATGGAAGTGCTTGATCTAATAAGCGAATACTGGCGAGTTGACTTTCCAATGTCTCGAGTCAGCATTTCATCGTGAATCAAGATATGATTTGCTCACCCATCTTTGTATAAGATGCAAACTACGCCGGTCCCTTTTAACTGATTCTCTCCGGATACGTCAACTTTACTAGCCTCCGTTACTTCTCTGGTATAATCTTCACGACTGATAGGGTAGATACGGCCGAATTTGGCTGTGCGTTCAATCTGCTTTAGTTCTGCAAGTCTTTGACGACGATAGGCAGAAATGGCTCTCTCAGTTTCTGAATCAGCAGCTTCATCCTCCAACTCTTGTAGTTCGGAAGCCGATGCTTGTTCCAAAATATTCTGTAACTTTGGGCTAGGAGGAGGAGGAGAGGGTGTTGGAGGGTTTTCCTCTCGTGGTGGCAAGATACCATGTTTTCGAAGAGCGTCATTGCTACGTGAAGCAATAAATCGTCAATGATGGAGCGTAATTGACAGACATTTACAGCTCTGTATTTTTCATGAGTATTCTGTATTGTGTCATCTCTTGAAAGATCTTGATCTTGATTTTATCGTCTTCTTCACCGTAAGACATTCGTGCGTCTTCGTCTGGGCCGTGCTTCGAAAGTCTTTTCTTTTAACGACCAGAGCAAGCCGCTTGGTAATGTTCTATAGTAGACACTCCGTTCATCAGATATAATATTCAACGAGTTGGAGACTTCTTATATCTCAACGAGTAAATTTCCTCAAGACTTCATAAGAGGTGCGTGGGTATCGTTTCAAGATAGGGGTTGAAGCCTACTCGTTCTTATATAAATATTGTCGATATACGAATACTAGCTCATAAAACGCGAAATCTTCCTAATAGATCATCATTTTGACGAAAAAACGCAAGCTCTCGGAGGATCCTTAACTTAGCAAGACTTGCAATCCGTGTGGAAGAAAAGGGAAAGCTTCAGGAGCTTCCCGTCTGCTTTGAGAAAGACATGTAACAGACTTACGAGAGGAGTCGTCGACAGTTAAGGTATATGATTTGTGTAATTAAGACTTTTTTCGGGCGGCGGGAATCCACAAGTGAAAAGACTACGATGACTAATTTCAATGGGCTGACTAATTAATTACATAAGTAATTACGTAAAACTTTGTCAGCAATCCCAATACTTTGCGCGCGAGGCGCAGCCGAGCTCTGCCAGTCGCGAGGCGAAGCCGAGCCTCCGGCGTGTGAAGCACTGACTAAACATCCCTCTGAAGAATTGGCAGCAAAACCGGCCAATCCCTTCAATTCCAATTTTGCCACTCCTAAAAGATAGAATAAAATAATCTAAGCTATGAGACCATTGAGACTAAATAGTATCTAAACTGATTCCTGAAATGAAATAAATAAAATAAAATAAAATAAATAAAATAAAGAAAAATATCAATCTGAGCTAACTGTTAGGGCTACTCAGCTCAGGCTAGAGGGAGGGGATCCTAAGAGAAATATATTGGGGAGAACTAACTACTCACCTAGAGGGAGGGGATCCTAAGAGAACAAGCTTAGGGACCCTCACTCTAGGGACTGCGACTATATACATGAAAAACGATAACGCGGCGTGCGGCCCTGACACAGCTAAGTGCCAGACGCCCGAACCGAACATAAGCGATGTGACGCCTACGGCGTCACGCCGGGTACGAGCGCGCGACGCGCGCAAGTAGAGAAAGTGGAATAGAGACGGGGGGAGCAAACGGAGGATGGAAATAATATATGGGAAATATAAATAAAGTATAGAGGAATATATACCGATGATAATAAATAAGGAAAAATGAGGGGACGCGGTAGTGTACCCTGACACTAACTATGAGAAATAATTTGAACTGTCAACTAATTTGAAGAGTGGTCACTCAAAAAATTCAGCATGAGGTCTTTTGGAGTAATATTTTTGTCATGCTTCACATGTGATATATTTTGGATAGGGACAGAGAGAATGCAATATTCTATGTATGCTATGATATTGTGTAGTATGTCAACAGTCATGATGGTATTGCAAATGTCATTGAGAAAAACAGATGGAAAAAGAGTTTACATTGTGAATAATATGTAGAGCTGTCAGATGGCTACTAAGTTCATAGTTGAGAGCATATAAACAACTAAGGCAGCTAAAGGGAAACATAGATAAAAAACAGACTTCAGAGATAAAACAAGCAAAAAAATAGACTGAAACAAAACATGGAAAACAAGACAAAATAAATATTTGAATTTTGAAATACTGGATGAGGCTATTGTCAGGGTACGCTACCGCCGTCTCTCATTTTCTTATTTATTATCATCGGCATCGTCCCTTTTCTATTTTATTTATCATTTCCATATTTTACTTTCACTCTCCGTTTCCTTGTTCTGTCTCTATTCCACTTTCTCTACTCGCGCGCGTCGCGCGCCGGCGTGATGCCCGTGACATCACGTCGCTTAGGTTCGGCTTGGGCGCCTGGCACTTAGCTGTGTCAGGGCCGCACGCCGCGTCGTCGTTTTATGTATATAGTCGTTGTACCTAGAGTGATGTCACGGTACGCTAGCGCCTTTTCCGATTATTCGATTTCTTCGATTTCTTTCGGTTTCATTTCGTGTTACGATTTCCTCCATTTCCCGTACTTTGCCGTTTCCATTAGTTCCATCGTTTTCTCGATTTTTCGATCTCTTCGATTTCCCTCGATTTCTGTCTATATCTCCTCGGATCCCATGGGGATCAGTTGGGCGCTTCGTATCCTGTACTTATATGCGTTTTCCCTAGAGGGGGATACCTGAGCTTGTTCTCTTAGGTTTTCCCTCCTCTAGGTGAGTAGTTAGTCGCTGCCCCTCAATAGATCTTAGGTTTTCCCTCCTCTAGGTGTGTGCCCTGAGTCGCCCTAACAAGTGAGGGTCCCTAAGCTTGTTCTCTTAGGATCCCCTCCCTCTAGGTGAGTAGTTAGTTTCCCTTCCAATATATTGCCTTAGGATCCCCTCCCTCTAGTCTGAGCTGAGTAGCCCTAACAGCTATAGCATATCATCAATCATCAAAGTAAATCAATTTAGGAAAGAGTGCAGATGTTTTATGGTAATTGTTAGGGCTACTCAGCTCACACTAGAGGGAGGGGATCCTAAGACAATATATTGGAAGGGAACTAACTACTCACCTAGAGGGAGGGGATCCTAAGAGAACAAGCTTAGGGACCCTCACTCTAGGTACAGCTACTATATACATAAAACGACGACGCGGCGTGCGGCCCTGACACAGCTAAGTGCCAGGCGCCCAAGCCGAACCTAAGCGACGTGATGTCACGGGCATCACGCTGAGTACGAGCGCGCGACGCGTGCGAGTAGAGAAAGTGAAATAGAGACAGAACAAGGAAACGGAAAGTGGAAGTAATGGATGGGAAATGTAAATGAAATAGAAATAAACATATACCGATGATAATAAATAAGGAAAATGAGGGGACGCGGTAGCGTACCCTGACAGTAATACAGCATACAGCCCTGACACTACTAAGTGCTAGATACCTAGACTGGGCATGGGCAATGTGATGTCATGAACATCAGGCTGAGCTGAGAATGAGCATGTGCCATGTGTCATGTGCAAATGAAGAAACAAGAACAACAATGAATAAAATAGTGTAAGGGTCAGTACCCATGTGTAGCAGATATAGTGTCATCTGTTCATTCGTCCTCCTGAGATATTTTTAGCTTCTTTTGTGCGCATTCGCACATTTCCATCTTTCTCTATGCATCCCCTTCCTTTATGGTCATTTCTTTGTTCTTATTCCTTTATTCATAGCTTCTGTGAGGTAAATCAGTAATTTTGTACTAATTCCTATTTCTGCTGTCATTTCTTTTTCTCTTTTTGTTTCTCACACTCCCCAGTCCATATTTCTTTCTTTATAAAATTCGACATCATCTATTTCTCCTATAGTAATTAAATCTCCCAGCGTATATAATTCACCAGTGTAAATGTAAATAGACCACCTCTCTTATCAAATACATAAATCTTGCTGCTTAAATCTTCATCTCGGCTCACTCATAAATTTAATCAAATCAACGCTCGCTTAACATCATTCTAAACGAACAACAACACTATCAGTCAGATCCATTCAGCTCAACCATTCGGACTCAAGCAACAAGCCTTCAAACACACAAATTCAACATTAAATGGGTCATTTCGACTCCGTCATTATTCTTACATGTATTCAGTTAAAGATCAACTCATTCTATTCAAACTATCTACGCATATAACTCGAACACATCACAGCTTCGTTCTACACTCATTTTTATTATATAAAAGCTTCATGTAGATACAAAACTTTCTGTGTAGAATTTTTCCTATTATTCTTCACCCTCTCATCTGCTTGAAGCTTTCTCATGCGACTTTTGTGCAAGTTTACAATAGATGTAGAGAAAGGAAATTTATTCTTAAAATCTACCAGCTCAAACAAAGCCTTTAAACCCTATCAAGGTCAGTCTCTTAGAATAGTTGGAGCTGATTGAAGTTCAATCAGCTCCAACTATTCTAAGAGACTGACCATTGAAGATATTCAGCATTTTCACATGGACAGTTATGTGTTGCTTTTTCAATGGGTACAAATTTTTGAAGAGTTAGATTTTTATTGAATGAAGATAGTGTAAAGACAGCCAATGTAGTATATAATGAGCTTTTACTTTAATTACAAGTATTCGGATTCAGCCTTAAACACGTGCGCGGCTTGCCGCGCGATTCGAACCTAGTCAGGAGAGACGACTGAAGGCGTTCCAACTTACGTAACGAAACTCCTCTCTCCAGGCTCCTTCAAGTTTCCTTTACCTTTCCTAACATTTACGACAATCCTCTCCTGTCATTTATTCTATGTTGAGAGTTGTCCACATTACATAATCTTGGCCCACAAGCGTTTGCTAAAGGCAACGCAATTCCCTTTTCTTTTAAGAAGACTAAAGTCTACAGTATATAAAACTTTCGTTCCGTCGATTTTCGTCTCCTCAGTTGTTTCTTAGCACTGAGGAGTAAGAGGGAGTAAGTAACGTTAATTAATTACTTCTAGTTGTCTTTACTCATCCGTTGTAAAAGAATTCTTTATTAGGTCCGCTTTTTTAATACATAAGTTGTTTCTTAGCACTGAGGAAATTCTTTATTAGTAAAATGTCCGTTATATCTCCACATTCTATAACCACAATCTTTTATACCTTTCAATCATGGCACTTCTGGTGAGTTTTTGATGCACTGATTTTCTCATATCTTGTCTAATCTTTGCAGATGATTAACAATTATTTCAACTCCAGCGGACGTGTAGAACCTCCCGAAAGCAACCTTACCGATATTGGCTACAAGGAAATACTCTTAATGGCTCAATGTCTATTTCTTATATTCGCTGAATGGTATCTCATTATCAAACCGACTCTAAAATGGATGAAGAAAGATGGTGCCCAGCTCCTGCTTGGGTGCATTTGCATCTTTGTTGATTGGTTGGTTCCCTTTTATTCGTCATCATCGTAGCATATAACCAATCTCATACATTTTCAGCATTTTTCAGTGGTTGGCTTCCTCTTATCTATCATCATCGTAGCATATAACTAACCTTTTGCACAAACTAGTGTCAGACGATTCCGATACTGGAGAAAGCTCCAATGCCAATGCGAATTCAAATTCTAATTCAAATGCTCAACCTAACGCTCCTCAAACGAGCATCAATCCTCTGTTCATCCATATAAGTATATCTTACCATGGCGGCAACACAAATTCAAGTGATTTTCTCTTTGATCCTAAGGTGTATGTTTATCCGCGGGGAACACGTCCAAGAACACTTTAACAAAGCCGTAGGCTACAAATAACCTTTTTCTTATTTTGATACCATGTTCGACTGATCGCTTTGTATTTTCAACAATTCTTCTGCATCCCATAACAAATTGTGTATTGTATTCAAAGCATTTTATAGATTTGTATTATATTACTCTAATAACAAAACTCAGACCGACTTTGATCGATCATCCCCAGTGAAAAGTCTCCATGTTCCTTGTTGCATTTCCCTTGTATGCAGCAAGTGCAGCAAGGGCTCACCATCCCGTTTCATCAATAAAAAAGCACTAATCTCATAAGCGCCTCATGAGCCCCGTAAGACCGCAAGGATCGTAAGGCTTATGTTGCAAAAATCGGAGTAGGTTTATAATCCCCTCGCGGGTCACATTTTGTGTTAATTTTCACTTTCACGCAATATTAAAGCTTTATTAAAGCTTGGTTTAGTACGGTCCGCCTTTATGTATATGTATTCTGAGTCCTTTCTCAATGAATGAGCTCGCAACTCGTGGTCACAGTATATTAGCATCTCAATAGAATCTATAAGGTATTATAGTATATATAAAGTCTACCTGAGATAATAGATTGCGTAACGCTGTGTACATGGTGACCAGCCCAAAGGACGAAACTCCTCAGGCTCAGAACTTCACTCGACAGTTCTATATACCAGTGAAATACGCATTTCTGAAACGAACGTAAAAGTCAGTTGGGCAAGTCAGACGCAAATACGGGTCTGGATTCGTCGTCTTCTGCCATCGGGATTCGTCTTGGCTCTTGAAAATGTCAAACAGAGGTTTTGCTGTGTGTTGCCAGATTCAAGACCAGCGGATCATCTACGTCAAACAGAAAAGAAAGCAATGATTCCCATTACATAATTATCTCTTGCCAACACGAACACCTGTCTTTCCTTCAGCTAGTGATTTGTACATTTTCTATTTATACTTTTCAGATAGAAAATTGCGGCTATTTTCCACATGTATGTACTCTGCTATCACAGCCTACGTCTTCTCCGAGGCGGAACCAATTAAAGTTCGACTAGATCGAGTCTATTCTTCTTCCCATGGCCTCACACTCGGGCACGGAACCGGAAACTGTTCAGTATGCCTCGCATTTAGCAGAGATCTCCGCAAGACAGGACATTCCAGATGAAGAACGTTGGGGCCAGGTTGCGACTACCGCTCGAAAACTGGCCGATCGTCTGCGAGTTAGACACGGTGAAAGTGCGCCAACATCGCCTGACTCTCTGGCCGTCTTTGACTGATAAAATCACGCATTAGTCGATGAACATTCTGCTCTCGGGGCAACCCCTCTCCCTCGAACACTTACCTCTCTAGTCAACGAGGCATTGACGTTATCTACTATCCCCAACGACACTGTTCTCACTGCAGTGTACGAACTTCTGCGAACAAGTGCTAACTTATGTATGGATCATGGTACGTACATTTTGGCCTAATCTCTATGTGTTTACGTATCCGCGATCCTCTTTAGATGCTAATCGAAAGCTGCTCTTGGACGCTGCTTTCCCCCAAACCGTTATCTCGTTGTTACGACGTTACTCAGCCATGGAGATACAGGCTGGGATGCTGACTACAATTTCGCTATTAGAATTACAGGTTTTGAAAGTATGTGCTGGTGTTTTGCTAAATATGAGCTTGCATTACGGTTAGTTCTCAACCAATACTCTTAGCATTTGTCTCTGAATACTTCTCAGAGCCAATACGTCGCTATTTGATATCCGCCAATGCACCTGATTTGCTGATATATCTACGCTCGGTTATCTTTCCCCCTTGCGTTTGGTCTACCGTTGAGAGCTCTGGCGATAAATCAGTATCTGATATCAAAACCGAGTGGACATGGAGAAGTGGGTTCTCCAGCTGGAGCTCTCTCGCCCTAGCAGAGCTGCTCAGAGAGAACGGTAAGGCTCTTCTATTCCTCCTTACGTTTGTTCTGAATTTTTGGTCAAGACGCGTATCGCATCCTAGAACTTGCCACCTTACGACATCTTGTTGGCACCTTACAAAGATTCAAGGCACCTCACAAAACGGTGGACGTCCTTACTCATGAACCTACTATTCGTAACACCTTTTGTACAATTGAGGAGGATCTTCTCGTGGATACTTGCAGCCTCCTGGAATCACTGGCCCTTGACTCGGAAGATGTTCAAAAATACATCGGGCAGACTGTCTCGGAGACTAACGCAGAAAGTAATCCCGGCCCTCTTTTGAAAACTCTTACAGAATTCATAGAAGCTGGAGAACACCCTTCCTATTGGTCTCTGGAAACAACCTCCGAAATGGAAAAGCATATAAAGTCATTTGAGATGTGCAAAGCTGCGGTCATCAAAACCATTGTGGAAGTTGCTGGATGCCTTCCATCTATGGATGTACTTTGGGATCTCTCGAGGTCATCGGGGTGGTTCGTTTCATCAATGATTCGATGGACGAAATTAAATCCTCAAGACCAGAAGAACGATCTGATGCTGATATGTGCAACTTTATCCTTGGCAAATTTAGCTAGGCGAGGTGAAATATGTTTTACTGAAGATGTTTGGAAGGACTAACTTTAATCTGAAAGAATCTCATTGTACGGCGTTGGTACAAGCACCGGTTTCTATTGTTTCTGACCTCGTATCTTTATTGGACATTCCGGATATAAAAGTCCGTCACGGCGCCTTGGGACTTTTGAAACATCTGGCGCAGACTACTGCAACCCAAGCAACGCTTTCTGAGGCCAAAGTTATTGAGAAGTTGATCAAAACGGAGGTTTGGGGCGAGAAACTGGACATGGCAGAGCCCGTTCAATTGTTGGCAATTGGAACAGCGAAACATTTAAGTACAAACAATGGTAGATTTTCAAAATTATGCTATGTCTTTCAACGACTGATTATTGTCAAGCTGGAAGCGCCATCGTCCTAGCGACTGCCAAAATCGACGATAATGACCCCCATTCGGCAACCGGTGTAGAACAAATATTGGGACTGGTGAAACGTTCTGACACGGTGGCAGTTAAAAGTGAGGGAAGTCGTGCCTTATTTCAAGTGGTTCGTTCTCTTTGCTCCCAACCTCCAAAGCCATCGGCATCGTCCAAGGAACGAGAAATTGCATTAGAAGCAGTGACACACCCCACAGTCATAAGAGCACTAGTTGAACTCGCCAATCAGGGTCGGTTTAAACCATACTTTGTTTTAATCATAGAGGGAGTGCTAGGGCTAACTTTATTGAGCCTCCAACCTAATGGAGGTACGTGGCTTCTTCCGAAGCAAGAAGACGGTTAATGTAGTTTCTTTGTACCATAGCTCCTCTAGTCGCTAAAGGATTATTGGCGACGCTACCTTCTCCGCCCACTGGAAATTCGTCGCAGTCAGCCTCTCAACAATCTAGCCAGACCTCGCCGAATTCTGCTCCGGTTAATCTTCTCGAATTACTTCTCGATATTTTAACCCACGAGACGTATGCGGACGAGTCTATTCCAGTCGAATTGCGGATTAATACATGCTCACTTCTGGCGTCGGTTGGACGAAGAAACACAGGAGACAAGGATATGGAGCACATCCGACTCAAATGCTATGACTCATTAAAGTCCTTAGCTGCTGACGCTTCAGATGCTCGACTTCAAGATGCTGCTCAAAAGGCTGTTAATACTATGGGCTGAGTGATGATTTTGGTTCTGGTGGTGTGTTTTTTTGTCTTTTGTATCTACTGTATAGGATGTAGTGCGTAAATATTGGACCGCCTTTCTGGAGTATCCAAATTATAATAGGCGGGAATGTATTGTTCGAAATGGAATGATTTTCCCATGTGAACCAATGGCTCCGCCTGAGCCTGAGATTGAGACTCGCAGCCTTGCCCGTTACCATTCACGAACTTAGCTCTGAACAAACTCGCAAAGGTTACATTCGGCACAATGGCGGTTTCTCGTCAAGTGATTAAACGTGTCTTCGCTATTGAGCAATCAGAGGTTTGTGTTATCAACAAGCTCGCTTAGACATGACCACCGCTCACTTCAGAATTCAAGGGTGATGGTGCCAAAGTGCGGCGGTCAATCGGATCCATGTCATTGAAAAATCTCTCGCCATTTCTTATGTTGGCTTGTCCTTTGAATGAAACCTGAATATCTGTTCTCATGACATTATTTTGAATCCAGGCTGGACCAATTCACAGTATCACCTGGAGCTGGATTCCCTGATCACCCTCATCGTGGACAAGTAAGTGTAGAGACTGCTGGTGTCAATACAAGTTCCTTAGAGAACTATTTCTACGGAACTAGGCTACTGTTACATACATGCTACGTGGATCTTTCCGTCATGAGGACTCTGCAGGGCATCAAGGAGAAATTCGAACTGGTGGCGTGCAGTGGATGTGTGCGGTAAGGGATGAATCACAAGGAAGACAAAAAGCTCGCTGACTACCACAACTAGGGGAAAGGAAGTGAGCCGTTGCTAGCAAAAATTTAATTTAAAAAATGACTAATAGTTTCCAAGTTATTCATGCAGAAATGCCCGTTCACGGACCTGGACTTCCGAATCCTGAAGGCTTACAGTTGTGGGTCAGTGTAAACCTTAATGTCTCTCGTATATGCTGATCATTTTGTAGATTGACCTCCCTAAGGATGTATGTTCTTCGTATTTGCTGCGTATTTCTTCCATAGCATGAAAATACAAACTTCTAGACTAAAATGATGGTATGACTTGAATAAGAACAAGTGATAGCAAGTCGAAAAAGACCTGATCACGCTTTAGGAACCAAATTATCAAGAATTAGACCCATCTTTGTGAGATAGTTTACACCCATGCGAATTTCTGTTTGTTTAATGATGTTCCTCAGAATACCCAGTGCATTCCCTGAAGGCTTAGATGGGCCGGTCGAAATCAAAGTCATTAGTGGGAAGAGCCATGGCGTGGAATCCCCCGTTAGACCCCAAGGGGGTTGCTGGTATTTCCATATCATATTTAAGCGTAAAGCCTCGGTGTTCCAAGACATCCGTATGAAGCTCTTTTTTTGCATATTCCCATGTCGATACCTGACTGTTGAATAAAGCTGTTGGATGGACAAGCTTTGCTTATAGTAAGTAGTAATCCTATATGGCCCTTCATGTACTGATTTACCTATAATGTTTTTATAGCGCTAAAGGGTGGTGTTACTGTCGGTAATTCTTCAGCTTCGCAGAAAGAGGAACCATTTCATACTCTCGTGTTGTCACACGGGACTGACCAGGCGGGTGTGTTCCTTGAAGCTACGGAGGATATGACTGAGTTGGTCTTGGTAAGATCGAGCGTCGTGTTGAGCTTCTCGCACTCAAAAAGTGTTACGCACATTAGATTGCTGGCCAACCCCTCAATCAGACTGTTGTTCAATATGGCCCATTTGGTACTTTTTATTTTATTTCTATTTCCATCGTGCTCACGCCTTCACAGTGATGACTAGCCGGCAAGAAATACAGAACACGTTATTGGATTGCACGTTTTGTTTTCTGAATGTGAGAACGCGGACTAATCTTTCCTTTCAGATCAAATGGGGCGTAACGGCTTTGAAAAAGCTCACGTGTGGAAATCCAAGATCGGAAGTGTCTAATGCCTGTTTCTGTATATGCAGAAGCGAATGACCATGAGTAATAATACAGCTCATTTTGTATAGATATCTCAACAAAGAAAGAAACGTGATCCCTTAAAAATACACCCGTAATGAATTAGTTGCATAAGATTCCACTGGACAATAAGGGCATTTCACCCGACTAGAGGAACAATGAATAAGACAAGCAGGCAATATTGTATGCAAAAACATACCCAACAGATTTCTTGAGTTTATCTAGGCTGTCTTTGTTAACGACATGGCCGCAGCTCATCATCATAGGTGGATTCACGTCCGAAGATGGTTCTTTGGAAACAGGACAAGCAAAAATGGAATGGTATCTATTCTCTGGCGGAAGCGGGATTTCGATCTAAAGTATAAATTAGTAACACCGAAGGCAGGCAAACGCCTCACGACTGACCGGCAGCTCGTTGGTCTGACTCCATTCATTTTTGCGCTCTCGCATAAGTTTTCGACCTTTTTCTATCCTGCTGAGAGCACCACCGCCGCCTATATCTCCCACAACGCGCAGTGGTAATTGCTTACTAAGTCCGAGGTTAGCACAGTATTCCTGCGTGAATTCAAAAGCTACGTCGGAATGTATATTTGGATTGGCAAATTCTGAATAAGGGGAGTTGGCAAGCTTGGTCCAGGGGAGATAGATCATACAAGTAATAAGTTTATGGATTTCGTCGGCATGTGTAGCGTAGAGGGTGGGTGAAATTGATTGAATGTATGTCAAAGGTGTAAGAGAGGAATGCGTTGAGGATGAGAGGAGGCGAAGATAGTGCGAGCGGTGCAAATGAAATTCAAGTGATGACGAACGACTAGAAAGAAATTCTTGATTATGGTTAACCCACCTGTGTGATTGATTTACAGAATCAGCTTAAGAGAAGAAGAATAGACATAGACTTACTCCAAGGCAGGACCGATGTCTTCTTTCTCTAAGGCATTCAAAATCCAATGCATCTCAACAAGACGTTCTTTGATCTGAGCCGGTACATCTACCCCCGCTTCCTAGGAAGGACTTTCTAGCCAGAGATATTGAAACTAGGTTGAAAAGTATACATACCTGCCGGAATACATCTGACACTTCGAATTGACCTGTTCTTACGAAGTGATGGGCGACCGTCTTCTTCAGTGCTAAGGATGAAGCATCCGATGTGAACAATTCCGGCAAGTCGGGCAAAGGATTCGTGAATTTCTAGGAATTAGTCTCTCAGACAACGTAAAACGGACACATCAGAAATCCACACTTTGTCAATCGTCTTTCCTAGTCTACCTAGACAAGTGTGTATCTCCTTCTGCTTATCATCTATTTCTTTCTTCTTCGATTCCACTAGGCTGGGGAGTTCTCCCAAAGCTTCCAGGCGACATTCCGTTTGAACACGTTGCCTCAGGCTTCGCAATGTCTCTAGCAATGTCTCCAAAGATTCAGATATACAGGGAGGACCATTGGTAGTATTACCAGATATATCTGAAGAGTATACTTGTAATTGTTCTAACTTCTCTAACTCTTTCTGCGAGGCGTTCATGAGGCAGGATAGAGCAATGGCAGCAAGGATGTCACGGTGGCTGTCACAGTCAGGCTCGACTTAGATCTCAGGTATCTGCAATCATTTATGCGGTTCTTCTTTGGGGACGATAATGGTCAATTAAAAGTAGCGAAATGCGCTTCTTCTGCCACGGAATGGAAGGTTGATATAACAGTATTAGACAAATGTTTACAGTCAGGGCGAGAAAAGGCCATTCAGAAATTAGCGGTATACCATCATGACAGGGTAATGTGTCTTTGGACAAAAGTGCTTCTCGGGTCACTTAACCTTATTATTGAAGGTGTCTGTAGCTCGCTCGGATGGATCTACGCTACTTTTTAATATCCCCGACACCAACGAATCACCTTCTTTGTTGAAAGAATGGAAAGGAAACAGAACTAAAGACGGAGAAAAGTTTGTGGGTTTAGCGTTCACGAATGACGGGTATTTTTTTTTCCAATTTGACTATTGATAGTTAAAATTTATATATGCTCCTATAGTCACGTTATGTCATGCACTAATAACGGGCATCTCAGCTTAGCAGAGTTGGCCGACGATTCCATTGACGGACCGGTTCTCAAAAACACCGTCATACCTAAGCGTCTCTGTGACTGGAGGCTTTCTTCCGACTCAAGGAATTTTGTATATGGTGGTGATGAGGTAGAAGTTTCGCTATGGGACACGACAAGAGCGTTTGATCACACCCGAAATACCCGTCCGCCGGAACCCTCAAGTCAATCGAAAAAGCGCAAGGCGACTGGATCGGATCTTCTGGATGGGGAGATTTGGAGGGCTAAGAATGTATTTCAGCTAATTAATCAGTTAACCGTTGCACTAATTGTTCTTGTGATTTAGGTTTCGAACGATTCTCTGAACCTTCGACAGCCAGTACACAACACCGCACTTACATTCGTGCCTCTTTCTGAAAATTCTCTTTCAAATTCCTATCATATCATATCTGGGACGCGACTGGGCTCCGTTAGACGTTATGATACTCGCGCAGCAAGGAGGCCCGTCGCGGACTGGAAAGATATAAGTCGGTCAGGTGGCATATTGGCGATTGAAAAAGGCAACACGGAACAGTAAGTCTATCACTTGTGACCGCACCCAAGAACTTAGTCCAGGTGTAGCGAAGCATATATCTCTGACTGTGGAAGTGATTTAATTGCGTTGGATTTACGAACGGGGCGGGTATTATATAAGTACAGTGGTCAGTATTTCTTGTCGCTATTCTGCTTCCATCAAGTTTTTAAATTCTTCGTACTAGGCTTGGCTAGTTCTATATCTTCGATAGCATCTACCTCTTCCACGAAAGCTCCCTTTCTTGCATCTACTTCACTTGACCGTTATTTTCGTCTGCACTCAACTGACAGGACATCCGATAAAAAACCAGCTGTCTTAACGAAGACATGGTCTAAAACAGTTCCAACGTGTGTTGCATGGGATGGTCGGCTTCCGAAAGTGGTGATAGATGACGAGGAAGAAAATACAGACGCAATTTGGAATGGTATCACGGGCGTTATTGAAGATAATGGCGAGAGTGACGGGGACGAAGAAAATGTTCCCCATAAAAAAAGGAAAACGCTCGGATAGTTTCGAAATGGTTTTTGACTTGTATTTTATTCGAGACTTTATAATAGCCTATCCTGAACATGATGAGGTTGGTATGTAGCGTGGGTGGATGGCATAAGGACGCGTTCGTCACGCAAAGTGACGGTTCGCGTCTCGCGGCTACAACCAACGTCATCCAGCTCTATTCCAGAATATTTGCTGCAACGCATGCACATACTTTGCGTCGCGGAGAAGCCCTCCATTTCTAAGTCTATCACTCAGATCCTTTCCGGTGGACAGTTTAATACGGTAAGCTATGAGACTCCGTCTTCTCCACTTCTTCATAACTTGAGTCTTGAGTTATTAGCGAGCAACATCCAGTAAATTTATAAAAAATTATGATTTTACATACCGGACACACGATACATATACCGTAACATCAGTGGCTGGACATCTGCTGGCGTTTGACTTCGAATCCGCCTATCGAACGTGGAATTCCTGTGATCCACTGGTTCTCTTTGATGCTCCAGTTGAATCTAAAGTACCTCAGGACAAGAAACCTATCGAAAAAAATTTGTTGGCAGAGGCGCGAAAAAGTCGGATGCTGATGATATGGACCGACTGTGACCGAGAAGGGGAAAATATCGGCATGGAGGTCGTCCAGATATGCCAAAAATCGAATCCGAATATAATCATCAAAAGAGCCAGATTTAGCGCCATCATTGCTCAGTACTGTCTATACCTCCTCTAAATTCAATTGCCATTGATTCCCTATTTCAAAGGCAGATCCATAATGCAGCTCAAAATCCGGTCGATTTAGACAGGGCGCAGGCGGATGCCGTCGACGCTCGGACTATTCTCGATTTACGCCTCGGAGCCGCGTTTACCAGAATGCAGAGCCTAAGTCTTCAAGCAAGGTTCGGTCAACTCAGTAAACAAACCATCTCATATGGTCCGTCCATAAACACCGCACTTCTTGTAAAACATTAATCTAAACTACGACAAGGACCTTGTCAATTCCCTACACTCGGGTTTGTTGTTTCACGACATGAGCAGGTACAAGCTTTTTCTCCGGAAACCTTTTGGTACATATATCTGTCGCTTAGTAAAATGGCTTCTTCGGGTAATAAGAAAGAATCGGAAGATGTGGAGTTCACTTGGAGAAGAGGGAGGCTATTCGATTTTGACGTTAGTCTTGCGATTTATGAGGGTGTGGTAAACGATCCGACAGCTCGTGTGACGAGCGTGGTCCAAAAACCAACCACTAAAAGGTAATACCTGCAGCCGATTCATCATTGATGCCTAATCCTTTTTGACAGAAAACCTTTGCCTTTAACAACAGTCGAACTCCAAAAATCAGGATCAAGGCTGCTCAAGATGACTCCAAAGAGAATCCTTGATGTAAGAATGCTATCTCTCATTCAATTTTTTCTCATTTATTGTTGTTAGGTTTCCGAGAAACTCTATCAGCAAGGGTTTCTCTCCTATCCGCGTACCGAAACGGATCAGTTCGACCGTAATTTCGATTTCATGTCTCTTTTACAGAAACAAACCGCGGACCCGAACTGGGGAACATTTGCTACAGGGTATATGCTATTGCAAATAATGATCAAAATACTCATCCATCATAGACTACAAAACGGCGGCTTCATGCGACCCAGGCAAGGTAGAAAGAACGATAACGCTCACCCTCCAATTCATCCCACTGCACACGTCAACAATCTTGCTGGAGATGAAAAAAAAGTTTATGAATACATCACTCGTCGGTTCTTGGCTTGCTGTTCAAAAGACGCGGAAGGCTGGGAGACCACCGTGAATGTTACCTGTGCTCAAGAAGAGTTTTACGCCACTGGTAGGTCTGGTGACTTTAGGAATACACGTTGAGGCAACTATTTGGATCAGGGCTACAAGTTATTGAGCGTAACTACCTTGACGTTTTTCCTTATGACAAGTGGAACGGAAAAAATATACCTGAATTCGAGGAAGGTGAAGAATTCATACCTACCGTTTGCGAGCTAAAGGAAGGTCAAACTACTCGTCCCAACTATCTCACCGAAGCCGATTTGGTTGGATTGATGGACAAAAACGGGATTGGTCAGAATCTTTCATGTTGCATGAAAAAGGCTGACATTCAATGAACACGCAGGGACTGATGCGACTATTGCTCAACATATTCAAACCATAATTGACCGCGAATACGTCATTGAAAGGAAAGAAGGCTCCATAAAATATCTTATTCCCTCTAGTTTGGGTATTGGCCTGGTAGAAGGATACAATAATATAGGTTTCGAAAGGAGTCTGAGTAAGCCTCAATTAAGACGAGAAGTGAGTCTTCATGTCCAACTCAATGTTCACAACTCGAGGTTTTTTAGACCGAAAGGCGAATGGTTCAAGTTTGTGAAGGAAACACAAGCAAACAAGAGATGTTGGATCGGAGCATTGAACAATACCGTGAAGTTTTTCTGCGTGCCCGGGGTGAATTCGATCACGTTATCTCGGTGACTATATCTTTACTTTCATATTTATGTCCAAGTATCTAAATTTTTCAGAGTGTAAGGAAGCATTTAGGTGGGGGTCCTGCGGAAGAAACCCATGACCAAAATTCGAATAACGGCGATGGCGACGATCCCGATGAGTTCCCACATCCTCGACCGCCAAGAGGTAACCAACCTTCAAACCGGGGGAACGAAAATACTGGTGCCCCTACTTCAAATACTAGAAATGGTAAACTGATCCATTCCTTGGTTACTTTATTATGCTAATTTATCCAATCAAGATGTCAATCAGACTCGATCCAGGCCGCTTCCTCGGGTTGACTCCATGCAGAGAGCAACGTCAACATCTACTGAAGTTCTTTGTAAATGCTCAACCCCTGCCGTTGAGCGAACTGTTGTTAAGGAATCGGCCAATAAAGGGCGGAAATTCAGGGTGTGCGGAAATGAGGGGAAATGCGATTTTTTCGAATGGATAATTGAGGCAACTGTGTCGGGGTTACTGTTGCCATTCCGTCGAAAAGAGGGCCTTCGGTGAGGAAATGAGTGTATCTCATCTATGCTTTCGACTTTACAAAGTGCAGGATAACGATGGACCGCCTGCAAAGCGTTGCAAGTGCGATCTAACGGCAGTAGAACGGACTGTCAATAAAGAGGGTCCAAACAAGGGAAGGACCTTTTGGACGTGTCCAAACTCAGAGCATGCCAGATGCCAATTCTTTGAGTGGGGGGACGAAGTTGCGAGATCGACACCTGTCCATAGCCAGGAGCGACAACGATCAAATGACGAGTGTTTCAAGGTATTGGTTACCGTTGTTGGATCTACTGCAGACTAAAGTCAGGATGAACATTTAGTGCGGACAAACTGGTCACTGGAGTAGCGGTATGTCGATCATTCATGGGACCCAATTTTTTCAATAATTATTTTCTCAAGCGTGTCCTAATCCTGGTATCGCGAGCAATAAATCAACAAGCAACCGTGCTTTTGGGAATGCTCAATCAAATTCTGCCCAGGAATGTTTCAACGTGAGATGCTACGCGTGTGCCTATGTGATATATCTAACGCCTAACTTTCCTAGTGTGGGGAGAGTGGTCACTGGAGCAATGGTAAGTTATTTGACATTGCGAGCAGAATTGTCTAAATATTCATGTGAGCAGCTTGTCCGAACGGCACGGGAGCGGGAAGCAAGTCGAAATCTAGGAAAGGGAGCAGTCGAGGCTCGTCAAGTAGGGGATCGAAACGGGGAAGTGGAAGAGGGGCCGGGCGTCGCGGTAAACTAAACTACTAATTTATGCAATGACTTAAAATCTGTTTTGATAGTACTACTAGTATGTCATGATCATAATGTGTACAGTAATAAATACTTTGTTCACGGCAAGCTCGTCAATCCTTCATGTATCTTATAATATTTTTATTTGTTTTTACAATATACACAATACAAAATGTAAATTCAGCACGAAGCAGACCCATGTCTAAGGACTAAATTGTGGCCATCGGCTTAGGTAATACGCGACCCAACCACCGACGCGACCCTGATCATACCCCCCAGCAGGACCTACGTGTAACGGACTTTAATCACTATTTTCTAGCGGCATTCATATGTGTTCAGTCGTCGGAACTTAGGTCACTCTCAAATTACGCGCTTTTGAGCTCAACTTTTCTGTTCAATTCATGCTCTAGAGGAACCCTTGCTTCCCACCACTCATTCATCTTTACTTCCCTTGATTCTCAATACCATTTACGCTACGTGGGCATGAGTACCCAACTGGATCCCGTTCTTGCATCATTGTCATCCGGAGACGCGAAAGTCCTCGACGACATCATTGCCAAGGCCCCTGGCGCGACTGCATTTACCACCGTATTCAAAGCTTATAGTGAGGTTTTAAGAGAGAGAGGGCTTGATCCCGGAGAGGATGTGGTGTATTACAAACAGCTTCTCAAGCTAGGTGTCGTCAAGGGTGTTAATTGGGGAGCCAAATGGAAAACTGTCAAAGCTCAATTGTCAGTCACAATTCCTCCTCCCCGCAATACACCCCTCCCCGAGAAGTCACTTTCCTCTCTGTCTTCCATCCCCCTAGATTCTGATGACGTCTTCCTCTCCAAAAACATAAACGATAGCACTACTCTCACCAAAATTTCTTCCAACAATATATCTATCTCGAGTCCTGGAACCCCCGCACGGAACACACCTAAGGGCTATCACACACGACTAAAAATCGCTTCTGGGTTTTCTTCTTCCCCTAGTGAGGGAAATCAACAAAGTAACAGCTCTCGCTCACAACCGTTACGCAACCTTGGTTATCGCACACCCACAAAGCACCTTGCGAGCCCTTCTAAAGGCGCTGTGGATGATAACGAAGCCTGGAAAAAAATCGAGGAAACAAGACTCTCTCAAGACGCCGACCACTATAGACGGCAGGTTTTACTGTCAACATGCTTTCAAACATGGAGACGCGGCTTAAGCTGGATCCGTGTGAGTATCTTGAGCAATCGTTCGAGTCTATTATTCACACCAAGCCAACATGGCACAGGTCACCCACTCTCAGATTGACGAAGCCAGAGCGAATATCCAGCTTCGAATATATTTCATAAGATGGAGAGATGCCTTTCTCAATATTCAACGACAAGTACAGGAAGCCGAAAGCATGGCAAACAAGCGATCGCTATATTCTTCGCTTCATCGTTGGTACCAACGTTTAGACAAACGTCGAGTGCACAAATTCAAAGAAGAATTGGATGTAAAGGCATCTAATTTTCAGCAAAGGTGCCAACAACGTCTCTGTCGGAATGTTTGGATGGTTCGCTATTGTACTTTATACCTACGAAATATATATAATTGACGACTTTTTCAGAAGTGGTATAGGCTACATCTAGCGGAACAATTTCACCTACACCATTTACTTCTTCGCGTATTCAAGAGATGGTCAACCGCTTTGCGAAAACTCGATTGTTTGGAAACCCTGGCCGACCAATTTGAGGAGACGCACGATAGACTTACTGTACAAAAACTCTGGGATCTATGGTATCGGCGTTATAGTCTCAAAGACATCGAAATTTACATGACAAAGAGATATCAATTTCGACTATTGAAACAAACATTTGAACATCTATTGCACCAGTCGTGAGCAGTTTCTTTGACTCAACCCCCCTGTTGTCGTAAGCTTAATCTACATAAAGGCAGATCCACAGGTATACCGGCGACATCTATAAGACCAATATTTGCAAAAGATTCTTTAAGCGTTGGCAGGAAGCCTTTTTACACAAAGAGGTACGTGAAAATACGGAAAATTGACCCTCAGTTGACATCCAGGTCTTAGGCTTTGATAGTACGCAGTGACAAATACATTAATCGTTGTAACGTTGTTCTTTTGCGAGCCGTAATGCATGTTTGGGTGGCGAGGGAAAGGGGTCAGTTGCTTTTTCGAGTTCGAGATGCCCGGATACGCCAAACCGCCCTGGCGATGTGGCAACATCAGCTTCAAGCGATCCACGTTATGCAAGGTAGGGTCTTCCCTGCGGTATTACATTTGTTAATTTCTCCGTGAAGGTCGCGCCGTCCTATTTTCCCAACACATGTCCATCCAGTTTGTGAAGACGTCATTCGCCACCTGGAAGCAGAAATTACAGATCTACCACTCTCAAGAGGCGTTGGCCAAAGAACGATACGTATGCACTTTGGCCTATAATGTTCTTCTCGTATGGCGTTTACGTCTTCGGGAACATCTTTCCTCATTTCGGACAGCTAAAGTTGCTCGAAAATACTTTCTCGAGAGATCAGCTTGGAACAAGTGGCAATCGACCCTTGCAGCCGTTAGACGAAACAAGAAATCACGTATTGTCGAGTTGGATTTTTTGAAGAAGTCTTTTACAAGTAGGTTTTATTTTCAAGTTATTTTCTATTTTCAAAACTTTGACATGGAACGCTAGAATGGAAAACGATGTACCAACGGTGCAAGCAAGAAAAATGCTTGTTAGAGGCATATGCGAAGTCAGCTCGGAAGGTACGATTCTCATACTCTTCCCGTCGTTAATTGTCGTATTTAGACAAATTATTAGCATATATTGAACAAGTATACGAAAATATGGACAAATAAAACCATATTAATCAAGCTTCAGGAAATGGATATAGGAGATCGGTATAATAAACAACTTCTCAGGTCAATGAAATTGCCTTTAAGCCCATGCTTCACGACTAACCCCTATTAGTGATATATTCAATAAATGGAAAGAAGCCCGCTCTCGTAATTTAGAAAACTTGAGTTTAGTAAGAAGCTACCTTGACGTGAAACGCGAGGGTACGTTTCTTTATTAATGTTTTGACGATTTTGAGGATTTGATGCCAACTCGATGAATCGACTTTTTAGAAACATTGAGGCGTACATTCACAGCGTGGTTGGCTACAACACGTAAAACCAAAGCCCGTCGCCTACGCATAGCGGAACAGGAAGAGGAGGTTCGTTTGAATATATTGACGATAGCATGGGAGCGATGGAGAGATCGCTTTTGTGAAAACGCCCTTCGGGAAGCCGTAGGTTTTATTACATTTGCCATTTTGATGATGTCTCATAGTTTCAAAAATAGGAGCTTGAGGTTATTATACGAAATCAACGAAATATCTTACGCCATGCATTTTCCTCCTGGCTTTCTCATTGCGATGTATGTTGTTAATATTTATCCCCCAAAACGTTATTCAGGATTATTCGACATCTCCATATAGTCAATTCCCGGAATACGTCTGTATGCAACAAACCTCAAGCTCAAAATGTGGAAAAAGTGGCGAGAAGCATTGCCACGAGCGATACAAGCAAGTAAAGCGGAAGATATTCATGCAAGGAAGCTTTTACGTATGTTTCTTTTTTCTCCTTCGACCCCTATATCGACTCCCTCCGGCCTGATATACTTACAGGAAACATTTTTAACATGTGGAAAGAAGCCCATCGCACAAAGATTGCACTAAAAGCTGTGACGTTAGTTTGAATTTGTTTAAATATTGCGCAGCCATTTTCAGCTAATCGAATGATGCTTTATAAAACAGACGAGCGAGGCATCTCCGTTTGCCAGGTCCAGGGTATAGGGCATCTCCGTTAGATGAACGGAATCCTCCAGTAATGAAGCCATCAATACGTCGACCTTTACGCAGTCAACCTCCCATTACGCCAGCAGAAAAGGTGTCAGCACCAAGTATTCTCTCGGGTAATGAGTACAAAGAGAAGCAGTTTCCGTCATATATATCTCCGTCTCGACTTCCCCCAATTAGCCTGACGTCCCGAGTCGTGGGACCAGCACCCTCCGAGCAACCTCAAAAACCGGCAGAAAGAGAAGATGCCACCAACCATAATGAAACCAACGCCCGTGCTCTGTTGTGGACAAAACTTCGTAATGCGCAGGTCGCACGACACATGAAATAGAGAATGTTATTCCTCATGTCTGATACGGACCAGTTGTCATAGTATTTTTAGAGTCATGTGTATTTGTAGTATCCCCGCTGGGAATGTGTGTTCATGAATTTCGATAATATTGCCATCCTACCCAGTTTGCGATGACAAAGAAGGTTGTTGTTGGAATCAGCATTGCGAACCAGTATTTATAGTGAGTATCTTGAGCAAGGATATCAAGAAGCTGAGACGATCCATGATGAACAATCATACTTGAATGTTATTTCAGACTCTCACCAAAATTCCTGTCCTAGGGAGAAACACAGAGAAAAACAGACTGTAGCTTCCCAAGAGGAGTAAGAGAGCAGAAGCAAAAATTAGAGAATAACCATGATTCACAGAGTGGCAGCTCATACTCCAATTCAAAGTCGTACTAGTACTTCCGAGTCAGAGTGAAAAAAAAAGTTCGCTATTACGTAAAGAAGATGGGGTAAAATACAAATAGTAATAGTGAGTATAGTAATTTTTCTATGTAACTATCTCGAAACTGAAAATGAATTGATGATACATTTCAAGTGAGAAGGGTGAACAGAGTGAAAATAATTTGAACGCATGCGCCAGAAAGGAACTAATAAATCAAGAGAACATCATTGAAAAGTCATTTTGATCGTGACATGCTAAGCAGTCATCTCCAAGCCTAGAATTCGTCATCACTAGCACTGCTACTATTATTGAAGAACGTTCTAGCTCTTTTCTGAGATGCAGCATCCGATTCACCGGGCTTTCGTTTATTGGCCGGATTATTAATATCGAAAGACATATCGAGTCGTGATTCAGAGAGGGGGTAATAAGGCGTGTCGTCTGGTTGAATGGAGGGTAAAACACGCGATGATCGGACTAAGTCGTCATGATCGAGAGTAAGTGCTTCCGATATGACAGGTGAGGGCATATCAGAGAGAGAGGTCATGAGAGGGGAAGACATACTGTCTTCGGAGTCACCCGCCCGAGCAGAGGAATCGAGAAATTCTAGTGCGTAGGGTGAAGGGCGAGAGAAACCCTTCTTCTTAGGTGCCGAAGGAGGGTCCATTACGGAGTTTGGGTATAAGCTGGACGGATCTTTCTTCCTGTGCACCGGATACCTCACCCAGTGGTTGTAATATTCAGCTTGAAAAGTGGGCATGGCAAATAAAGGGGTCGGATACATAGGTTGATCCGTATCCGCAATAGTGGTACCATATGGATCGAGAGATGAATGTTTGCCCCGCAAAAACTGGCTTTTGCCTGTACGTTTTTTGACTTCGTCTATGATGGCGTCGAGTCCTTTGCCAGTGACAGAGTAGGCTTCACTGTTCTGTGATATGGAGTTATCGCCTCTGAGACGACTTTCGAGTGCAACCCCGACCGCATGAAGACGAGAGTCGGCCTCTCCCAATACTGAAACAGCTTCTGCCCGGCGAGCCCAATATGAAAATTGAGTATTCGACCAGCCAGACAAGGCTAACACAGTTGAACGAGTAAGTATTACTTGTCCAGAAGGTGCACCGGGATATGTATGCGTAAGCGATTTAAGAGGGTTATACGGGTAGGGAACGTAAGTTCTAAGAACTTCCTTGACTATCTCCACCTTAACGAGAAACTCGATGGCTGACACGCCAGAACGGTTATCGTCGTCCTCACCCGGCTTTCCTTTCCCTTTTCCTTTTGCTCGTGCACCCAGACGACGTTCGAACAGACGCGAAGAGAATATGTCCCATTTTTCCGGGCCAATCATGTCCCTGAGGAAGTTTTCGGCATAAGGATCAGCATGAGGTTGTACATTTTGCTTTGAAGGCCTAGGAAACGAATGGGTCTAGTTGGCGTTATATTAATCTCATGAAGCGCAGAATGTTACCAAGGACGAAAAGAACTTACAGTAGTATCGAACGCTAGAATGATATCGTCAGAGTGAGAAGTAAACTGACGAGACGGGCGAGGTGGCTCGAAGCCTTGCGGAGCAGCACCGGACAAGGAATAAGATGTGGGAGGGGGGAGCAAATGGAGAGGTGGATGTCTAGGAGGGGGGCTCGGTGATCGGCCCTTTGAAATATCAACAACAGGAGCGAGAATATACTGGAGATCCATTGACAAGTTTTGCAACTTAGAGAATTGGTCGACCAAGTAAAATGAGAGGTTATATTGTATTCTAAATAGAATATAGTTGGAGGGTTTAGGGAAATTCCTCGACCTCCTGGTTTGAGGGAATCATCCGCAAACAAGAACGGGGACGACTGTGATCTGGCGCATGGTTTCAAGGCATGCTATGAGCATGTGTTGAAAAGGGAGAGTTTAATAAATTTGAAACTGGGAACAAGCACAACAGCTACGCAGTCAAACGAAAGTCAATAAACCAAACAAAGACAAAACATCAAGACGGAAACATACTTGATTTGGTGGGGAAAGCCGAATTTGCGTTGTTCTTTTTGGTCGTTCCGAATGATGCTCGAGCTCGAGGCCGGCGACGGTGCAGAACATGTCGAAGAGCTTGTGCGCGTTATGTAAACAGACCGGAAATAGCCGAGCGGGAACGGCTTCCAAAAATAATTTCACTGCTTGGTTACCCGTTCCAGCGTTTTTAAGTGTTGTTTTTCTTTTCTTTTCTCCCTTTTTTTCGACTTGTTTCGCGTTTTCTTCTTCTTTTTGAATCCTCTATCGGATTTTTATCATCGGTTTCTTTACCCCGAAACATGTCAACCAATTCGACTGCGCTCTCTGACATGAGACGAGCTGAGGAGCAAGTGCAGGGGATTGCGCAAGAACAGGAACAAGAGCAGCAGGATCGCCATCAATATCATCATTATCGTCATCATCATTATCAGCAGCAGCAACAGTACTATTCCCATTTCAGGGTTCAGCGTTGGTGGCTGATGCACTCCTCAGAATAACGTCCGGGGAAGGTGAGGAAGAGAAGAATGCACCACAAGCTACTGCCGGTGCTCAAGTTGCGCATATCCTCGGAACACCGCCACCTGTGCTGCCGCCGCCACAGTTTGATACGTCCTTCTCGCTGGAAAGTATGTTCGAGTCGTCTGGGTTTGGGTAATTCTTTAATCTCATTTCTTTTGAATTCGTTGCACTAAATCAGCTCGTAGCAGTGAGAAGATCGAGAAGATCGAAAAGCTGAACGAGGAGAAGGGCTGGCTAGACGAACGACTCAAAGTAAGAAAAAGTCAAAAGAAACCATGTCTCCAATATATTGGTAAATTGTCTGTCTTTCAGGAAATGCAAGCTCGACTCGCCCGGGCTGAGAAGAAAACCGAGGAAATGGAGACAAAAAGAAGGTCCCAGATGTTATTACGTTGACAAAAAGACCATGTGGACTGTGAAATGTTCAGTTCGTATGAATATGTAATATATATGAGAGAGATGATACCCTTTTTTTTTTATCTACCGTGTCTTGAACGCTTGTGCCATTGCGTAACGGCCCCACCTCTCTTACTTCTGACCATCACTATCTGTCACTTAGTTCTTATCGATGCCTCCTCGTTCTCGCCCAACCTCTCGCCCAACGTCCCGCCGTGGATCTATTGATCCAGAGTTGCTCGTCCGAATGGACAGGTCAGTGCGCTCGCCGCCGTGCTCGTCGTTGTCTGAAATCGAGCCTTTGCTGACTAATACCCGCTTTAGAACTGCCCCAACAACGGGCGGCGGTGAAACCTTCAATGTCCTCTTCGTCGGGGCAGGGAACATTATGTTTGGTGAGGATGCTAGTCTTCAACATGTGAACTCACGGCCGATCAAAACACGTGTTAGGCTCCGACGAGGGACCTTGGAATCACTCTTTCCGTCTCGAGCAGTCCGTTTCTTGTCTTTCTTGTTATATAGAGTACAATTCTTGATTCAACTTTGTCGTTTTCACTTTTTTTTTAGTAAGCTTGGTCCTCGTCTCAAAGTTGTTGCGCTCGTAGATCCCGCAGTCGACCGCGCGGCTATTGTCTTGCAGAAGAAACGAGACTCTTTCGTCGTATCTGCTTACGAGAAAACTCGCATTTTCAGAACTCTCAAAGAATTTGCTGATGCTGCAACTCCCGAAGACGCTCCTCAGTATTTAGCATCCTTAATTTGATACATGTCATACTCAGCTTCATAATTTTAGGGCCGTCATCGTAGGCTGTCCTCCCTTCTTCCGTGGTACAACCAAACCCAATCGCGACGTTGAACTGCAAGTTATGAAATATTTTCCTGATGTGCCCATTTTTGTCGAGAAGCCAGTAGCAACAGGTGTTAAAGAAGACGTTCAGGATGCGTTTGCCGTGGCCAAAGCTATTGATGATTCAGACACAATTTGTTCAGTCGGGTATGGCATTTGTTATTGACCGTGTGTAATATTCTGAGACCCGTCATTCGCTAGGTATATGCTGCGTTACTTGCGTGCTGTGCAAATGATAAAGCGGACTATTGAAGAGAATAATCTGACTGTCATGGCTACAATCGCTCGTTATGGATGCGCGTATGAGTCCATATCCAAAGAAGACTGGTGGGACAAGTCAAAAAGGTGAACAGATTTTACACAGACCTTCTCCTATCTATTGGACTTCTCGTTAATTGTCTCGAACTCAATTAGCTTCGGTCCGGTGATTGAACAAGCAACCCACTTTTGTGAGCCCTACTGTACTTCAAACCTTCAACGGTGAAATTTGATATTTATTCCCTGTTCATATCAGGCGACCTGTCTCGATACTTCGGCGGCGAAGTTGACATATCAACCGTTGTCGCTCATTCCTTAGAGTGGCATGAGAATGCAGGTCATTTATCAAAAATGCGCATAGATGAAACCAAAATTAAACCCGAGAATCGTATTCCCCGTGTTACCAGCGCAACCTGGTAAGTTCTTACTTCCGTCTTTATGTCCGGTGTTCCCTACCTATTCGTGTTAGGAAATATGAAAGTGGTGCTGTGGGCAGTCTTATGCACGTCGTCGCTCTTCAAGGCAAAAATTACAGTTGCGAACTTGAGGTATATGCCGATGGGTATATGTTCAAGTGAGCAAAAGACGAATCCCACTCTCAGAATTCTTAACATGTGTCGTTAGGCTCGTGGACCCTTATGTTCAACCTATGTTGATCGTACGTTCTCCTGGCAGCGACTTTGAGCAAGTTCATCGATTTGAAAATGATGATCCATTCTTCTCGGAGGTAAATGAGACGTTTGAGGTGGAACGTCAGATTATTGAAAAAGAACCCTTTAGATATCCAATTTGATTGACGTCATTGAAGATGGGCCTGAGTCCGCAGAAATTTTGAGTACCTTCCAAGGTATGTTATTCTTTTCTTTCTTCAGCATCCGTACGAAACATTTCCCCTTTATAGACGCTTGCAAGACTTATGAGTTCACCTGGGCTATTCGGGAAGCGAGTGAGAAGAGTAGGAAATGATTTAAATGACATGAATCTATTAGAATTGTATATAAAACAGAATTGATTTGCGGATCTCGCCTCAAATGAAAGAAATGATGAAATGCTTGTTTAGATGTAAAGTTGGGTACTGGGTTTGAGCAATCGTTCCATCTCGGTCAACTTCCATTCTGTAAAGACTCGTTCCATATTTTCAAGTTTTGGCATTGTCTTTAATTTTGGCTGCTAGCTCCCAGTCGTGCTTAAGGTGTTCTTTTAGTTTAGGGATCGTCGAAAATGGTTTATCACATTGCCAACAGAAAAGGTCTTCTTTCAACAGGGGTTCATATTTTGAGGCCGGTAATTTCTTCATCTGAACATCAAGGATCAATCAGGACGATATTACGGAACGGGAAAAAAACACGAACAGAATCAAAGTATGACGGTGTTGATGTAAACCAAGATAGTACATCCTCCAAATGTAAAAAGAACCCGCGGGTGGGATGAAAAGAATTGTAATGTTTTTTATTTTTCATGGTTCCAGAAAACAAATCCGAGGCGATGATATGCATATGGAGATGTCTGAGACAGGGGGAAGGTTAAGTCATTGGCATGCTCTTGGTATCGCGACAACGACATACATCATAGATGCTTCAGAGGTCAATAAATGAATAAAACAAAATGAGAAAAAAACCTGCATAATTGCAAGATAACGGTGACATTACGAATGGCATGGAATCCTACAAAGATAGGCCACTCAAAGTCAAATCGGCTACGCATTTCGTCTTGGACCATGTTTTTCACGATCTCCGCATCAGCAGCCATGTTTTCGACCACCTTTTGGGCCTTCTCTTTATCACATTTCAATAGGCTTCTCAGATCCGACAAGGCATTCTCTGACAGTGAAGTGTTCGTTATGCGCGGGAGAAGTAGGAGATGAAATGAGTTGGATTTAGGGTACAAATCAAATACGGTGATTGTATTAGCTGTTTTTGTAAATAAAATGGAAGGGGATAATTTGGCCAATTCTTCGTCGTTTTTGCGAGCATACCGCCTGAGGGCTGTGAGATTAGACATATTCCAAATTTCTCTGAATAAGCGCTGAACTGACTGCGCCAATTATCCGGGTTCAACTGTACAATCTCAGCTTCTTCAAAAAAAAGTATCCGCCTCTTTGCCTGCGAGCACCTCCAACAAAAGAAATGCAAAACAACGAAGTATGTTGTCTTTTTTTACACCAGCTCTGCAATTGTTGTTAATGCTGCTTTAAAGAGAGAACTTGTTGATCTTTACATTCCCCGTAAATGCGGCGCAACTAGTCAGCATCTAACTCTTTCTGCCCCAAATATCACAATTTAACTAAGCTTCGTTTATCTTGGTAGACCGACTTATAACTTCCAAAGATCATGCTTCGGTCCAAATTAACGTAGTAGATGTTGACGCTGAGGGAAAAGCTTTGTCAACCTTCACTGCGTTCGCTCTTTGCGGACAAGTCCGTGCCATGGGTGAATCAGACGACTCCATAAATCGATTGGCTACTAAGGCTGGCTGTACGTTTTTATTTGAATAATTATACTGCAAAGCGTGTGCACTAATTAATGCACCTTTATCTAGTACTACGGAACGTATGGAGCTACCAGAAGTAAATCCTACGATAAAAGCAGACACGTTTATGCATCCATAATACATACTTGTTCACACTTTCCTAATAACGTATAAGCATGATTCACGTGCCATTATATTATCTGTGCCGCCTCACACCACCCAAGTTGATATTTTGAAAAAAAAGAAGAAATTTGAGAATGGAGTTACATCCGTGTGACGTTATGACCTGAGGAACGTTCGAATCCAAGCCCTGAGGTGATCCGTTAATTGGCGTGTTTGAACTTTGAACTTGTTTCGTTCCCAAGCTACGCACACTCCTCGTAGCATGTCCAATGAATCAAGAAAGTTGTTGTCAGTCAAGGACCTCGCTTGTCCTAAATCCAAAGAACAGAATATCTTCGAAAACATATCCTTCAACTTATATGAAGGCGATATTCTCGTTCTCTCCGGAAAGAGCGGGAGTGGGTATGTTCTCGATACATGCACTGGATGATATCCCCTTTTAAATGGTCTTGCAGAAAGACAACAATGTTGAAGTGCTTGTCTCATTTGAATGTTTACCAGGGCGAAGTGCTGTTGCATGGCAGGTATGTTTCACAAGACTGGCGTTACAACGCATATCTTATCTATTTATCAGGAAAGCTGCGGAATACGGTAGGACAATGATTCTTCAATCGCCAGCCAAATTACTGAACACATAATTAAGGTATCCCCACATACCGCACCCGCGTTTTATACGTCCCGCAACGTCCGTCACTGTTACCCTCAACTCCTCGTGACTTCGTAAAGCTCGTCTCCTCCTATTCTTCTCGCAAAGCCAAGTCATCTCCGAGATCAAAACCTTCAGCCAATTCAAGTACCAATCCGTACACTGAGATTGGCAAAGTAAATGGGACGATGGGACCCATTCAGGTTGCCGAAGAGTGGGGCATTGACGAGGAATTGTGGGATCGCACATGGACGAGCTTAAGTGGTGGTGAAAGCCAACGAATTGCATTGGCTGTAGCTATTGGGCTTCCCGGCGCCGAAGTCCTTCTCTTGGACGGTATGTTTTTGAACGAATTTTCGTTGTCCGTTGCTCATCATGTCCTCTTTGCATTTGTTTCCTTGTGCAGAACCCACATCCGCACTAGATGCAGAAACTACATTCTTGGTAGAGAATACGCTGCGACATTTGATTGAAGACAATAACTCGACAGTGAAAGGAATAATATGGATTACACATTCAGAAGAACAAGGTCGTCGCGTTGGAAAGCGTTATCTGTACCTCGATGAAGGTGGTTGCTTGGAGAGCATGGAAATGGGCATTCCATCGTCTCACAGTCGTTCGCCTACTAGTCATAGCAATTCCTCTCTGTGAAATACACGCTGTTACCCTCATATATACATTAAGATGCATTCATCGTAAAGATTATAACGCGAATTGGATGTTGCGCACAGTGAACAAAAATATTGACTTGTTCCACCAAACCAAGGAATGTATGAAACATTACTCAAATCCCACTATCTCGTCGAGTAGTGAGCTAAATTTCCCTTTGTCAAAGGCCGGAAAAGCTATCAGCTTCTTAGGATCAAACTCAGCAATCGTAGTTGGTAGGTTGCTACTCTGAGTCAACGATTTCAGACTTGGAGAGTGAAAAGAGAGGCCTACGCGGGAGTAGTTGTAATCAAATGACCCCGGCTTTCCAATGCTTCCGCGAGCTCCAATTGGTGATTATGCAGTAGCGATGTATTGGGAACAGCGATGAGTGGTTTATGGAGCCTCAGAACATCCAAAATAGTGCCCGAACCTAGCGCAGAACATTAGTATCTCCAGAAAGAGTCCCAACCGGAAAGAAGAATCAAATTACCTGCATGACTTATTACAAGATCTGCAGCCTTAATTTCTTCATTCAACGACGGTTTTATTCGCCATACTTCGATAGCTATTCCAT
>JAQFWX010000150.1:0-80735 GCA_027605045.1 Phallus indusiatus | reverse complement strand
CTTCAAGTATTGAAGAAGGTGACAGTCTGGATCTCCAGGAAAGTCCGTGTCCGCCACCTTCCAAAGCTGGTGGTCGATTGTCCGCTTTGTTGCCCCTCGGTGCTGGGAAGAATCCTCGCTCTGGTTTTGATCGTGCAGTGTCTTTTGGTCCTGCTCTTCCAATACGGAGATAAGCAAACACACATTTATAATTGTTCGCGTGACCATCCGACCTCTTTTCTTGAATCCAATCAATTGATCCATTACGTGGAGACTTGGTATATAACCAACTTCTATGTCTTTGGACACACTACGACCACACACACACAACAATGCATCTCTATGCCATTCCTTATCAAAAAAACGCTCCTTACCGGATCTCAACAGATCCAGCACACTCCTTTATGGTTTGTATGCCTGACTTCTATGCTCATGCCTTTACTACCTAATGGCAGACATGATATGTATCTTTTATTCTCTTGGTTGCTTTCTAGCAAGCCCATGGAATTTGGTTCAATTCCTTTTTCTTGAATTCAAATTTCGGACACTGTATTTAATCAACACAGATTTTCCCTTCTTCGTCTTTTCTCTTCTCAATTTCTTTTTTTTCTTTCGACTTTCCCGTATCTTCATTTTTCTTTTTCATCTTCTTTCTCTTTCTCTTTTCCGTTTTCATCTTCATTTTCGTTCACGTCCTCATGGAACATTCTCTCACGACTGAAACTGTAATATCAGCATTCACCCACGTCATTTCATGTCCACATCATGTTCATGATCTATCTGGCGGCCTGGGGCTACTAGTACTTAACATCGTCTTTCTCAATGTGCATCTTGCTTATAGCATTAGCCCATATTTTTCTGCATACTCCTCACGCCCACGTTCAATTCTCTATTTATAAATAAAACCCGGTTTAATCCACTTCAGCTGTTCGATATCTAAGACCCTCAATTATGGAGGATTAAGTTGCATTATGAGATGACGGTTGAAGTTGAGACAAATTATATCAGGTAAATCTCAAGTGAAGATGAGCAAGCAGTTATTGTTATAGAATGATATGTGACAGACAACACAGTGTGAGCACAGTAATGTATGAGTGAAAAGTACAAAATTAATGGACGTAGTACAATTTACATATATATTCAAAAAAAAGAGGCAAATGGAAAAATGAAATGAAAAGAGACGTATGGCGAGGGAAATCTATACACAATGGCAAATGAAGTCGAGAAATGAGTGTGTTGGACTGCTGGACATGTAACCAATTCGTCGTTTCGAAAAAGGAAGGTTGAGGATGTTACGCAATACCAATGGCCACAAAAGAAATCGTCGGACATATGTCTACATCCACAACAAAGTGAGTAGCAGGGGGTTAGGAGGTTATTGGTAATCTGTATGACGGTTTGACTTGAGTTCGGTGGCTGGAATACATGAAATGCGAAGTACATAAGAAGCTGGACAGAAAGAAGACAAAGGGGGTTATGGATTGACATGTTTGGCACAGATTGTCCTGTTACGGGACATCGAGATAATAAAAGAAGTGGAACGGAAGAGCGATCGGAGGACATGATAGGAGAAGGAGGAAATCGCCAAGTACAAGATGCATATAGGAGTGTTGTTATTGATAATAGTTGTTATGAGCTTTCTTCTTTGGCAACATTTGGAATGTCGTCGTAGAATATTGGTTTGTCATCAGATTCTGTAAGATCTGAAGGTGGTAGTGGTACGCCATCGCCAGTCATCCAAGGTTCTGACCAGAGTTCTTTAATGGCGGCCCTCTTCTTAGTATCTCGAACGAGGAGTCGGCCGACGACCGCTTTTAGATCTGATGTTGCTAATCGGCCAATAGACAGGTCTTGATGTGATTCGCCGTCTGAAAAATCTTCAGACCAAGAATAATCCACATTTACAATTCTCATTAGATATGCCGTTCGGCCACCTCTTTCGTCGCCTTCTCTGTCAAAGGGAAGACCACGCATAGCCAAGGCATATAGCACCACACCACATGACCAGGCATCTGTTTGGCGACCGTCGTATGGTCTACCAAGGATAAGCTCCGGAGCAGCATAGGACTCTGATCCGCATCTTGCCGTCAACAATGGCGAAGCAGGATCGATAAATCGGGAAAGGCCAAAATCAGTGAGTTTTATTAGAGGGAGGTTTAATGGGTGTGGTAGGAAGGGGTCAGTGGTGAAGAGAATATCTATAAGAAAATGAATATTGTCGTTATTACTCTTAGGGAATAACAAAGAGGAAAGTCTTACTCTCGAGCTTGATATCTCGATGAACTAGACCGATACTGTGCATCCAGCTGACAGCATGGCAGAGCTCCACAAATACGCGTTTTATTAGGGGTTCGGTCATCCGAGCGTAGTCCTCGTCACGCTCCAGCACGCTATAAAGTTCACCTCCTTCTAAAGCTTCCAGAATGAGACAATGATGCGTTTGTATTGTAAATGAGTGGAGATAGGCGACAATATTCGGATGAGAGATGTGCTACGGGGGAAAGTGAATTCAAAGTATTGGAGTCTGCGAGAGGGTTAACTTACCCGTAAGATCTCCACTTCTCTCAGGAAACTGGTTCTAGTCCGTTCATTACTCTCACAAACATTCCTATCGATCATTTTTACAGCTACGACCATTGTCTCTGGACGATAGTGGTGTGAGTGATCCGCCCCCTTTCTCGCCCGTAGATAAATGCTCTTGCTACGTTCTAATGGGTTGTCGACAGGAGGACGAAGACCAAGCGACGGCCTTCGATCTTTCTTGGTTCTTTGACTCAATTCGTCGTTTGAGCAACCATTGAGCTGGCTCAACTGGCCGTCAATGGGTTTTGCCAACCAGACACTTGAAAACGCCCCCAAGCCTAGAGGACGAAGAAGCTGAACTGGTCCAACGGCCATTCCTGGGGAGAAATCAAACGGAGGCTCTAGAGTAAATTCATGTGTGTATTCCGGAGTGGAAGGAGGTGATGTTGAGGGCGACGGAGTGGTGACCGGGGAAGAAATAATTGGAGACGGAATTTGCGATGGCAAGTCCTCCAAAACAGCATTTTTCTGTGTCGAGCTTGCAAACAGCTCGTCAGACAAAGAATGAGAGTAGTCGGCCATCGTTTTGTGGGATAAATACTATAACAGGGACAAAGAGAGAGACATAAGAAATAGACAAACTGGAAACTGAGGAAAGAGGAGTTATGTAATGTGAAGAAGAACTTTGCTTTAGACACAGTCACAGTCACAGCTTGGTCACATGTAATTTATATCCTGCGCACCACGTCACTTGAGTCCGTTTCCAAATCCGTTTCTGCCTTTGGCAACCCAAATTGATCATTCCAATATCAAATATCATGCACGTTTCAAAAGCTTTCTTTCTTTAGGGCTCGGTGGGATAAAACGACCATCACTCGCCGATGATAATTGCGGGGTTGTCAAAAATTGTCGTACCTAGTCTCCATTATAGTCAGGTTCCTTTGTCAATCACACGCTTCCTGTGCCACGTCGCGAGAAGGAGAATTCGTTTTACCAATGCTCCATCTTCCCGTTTAAGGGTCATTTGTCACAAAACACCGGGATCGCCCGCCATTCAACATCGGCATAGTTCCGTCCGATATCTCTTTTCGAGATAGATAATAATGTCGCAGCGAATGGAAAGCAATGCTGACGAACGCGACGTCGGACACTGCCCTGAGGGCACGCAAATTGATATTCCAATCTGCTGAAGAACTCGGCACGGTCCTGACGCACGACACGATCCGCTCAATTCGTCCAGGGGTCAGTGCACAGCATAGCCATACCCCGTCTGAACAGGTCTGAACCCATATCTATCCCGACCAGTCACCAAAGCAATCTTGGTTCAGCCCCGTGCGTAGTTGGATCATGTGGATGAACTCCACCGACTGGCACAAATTAGTTAATAATGACGTTGCTTCCGTGCTTTTTTTTTTCATCGGCGACATGAATCCCTCGTCCCACATGAGATGACGCTATTTAGGGCTTTTCATATATGCTCAATACCAAACTCAAGCGATATCTACAAGTGTTTGGGTTAAATCTTTCAAATCACAAAGGTCTCCATTATCAATCGGGCAATTGATATCAGATTTTAGTTAGGAAAATCCTTTTAGAGCCCAATGACTTTCTGTGCCAAGATTTCAATGATAGTCGCCTCTTTATCACACTGGACCAAAGGGCGCTATTTGTGGAACTATACCTACCTGGGAAGTCCCTAACAGAGAACATGAAAATCAGGAGGAAATCCCTAGATGATCATTTTGTTTAATTTTCACAGTATGTATGTTCATTAAATCGATATAAAGGACAGATTAATTCGTTTCTTTCTGGTGCAGCCCAGCTGTGCTATTTCCCGTCGATCTGGAAATCATAGTGCTCTTTAAAGCCTGTTTATGAGAATATTCTAATATTGGAAGAATTAAAGAGTGAGTAATTAATGAATGGTTTATTTAGTGCTTTCGTTGCTAGCATGCCCAAGGTCGATATTAAATTTCATTGACGAAGTTTCATTCGTCGTCGCTGGAACAACATCGCCTTATCGTTATATTGTTTAACGAGCTTCCAAGGACGAAGGGGAATAACTAGTCCACGATTTTGTCGGTTCATATATGTACTCAACGCCACCCGGTGTCGAAGATGCTCGTTCGGTCATTCAATGGATCACCATTGTATTACTTGTGCTATAATGGACGAACAACCTTGCTGCTTTAAGCTAGCCACTCCTCTCGGCAGAATACTAGTAATGTTTTATAACCTCGCCATTTGTGATTCCGGCCAATTAACGGGACACTTTCGGGAAATAAACTTCCTAGGTTTGATCCGTTTCGCTACCCGCACTTTGTGAAAACAAATCACGAGTCAGACCGAGCATTCTTTTCGACACTCTGGAATGACCACGGGCCGGGAAAGCAAGGAGATGCAAAACACAAAATCCGCTATAACTGCGATTTATTCCACTGGATTTGCCGGGATATATATAATATTAATGATGTTTTACGTGTCAAAAAAGATTCTTTGACAATTTGTTGTAGGATGAAGCTTTGGTTCGTATTTGCAGCTTTGATAGCGGCTCCCTACACTTTGGCTCAGTCGCCTGTATGGGGACAATGTGGTGGTATGTGACGAAAATGATGAAGGCTGGGCATACATCTTACCATCTGTCATTTAGGTCAGAATTGGAGTGGTAAGCCAATTCGCAAGGAAAAATGAATTGAATATTCTGACCCTTTCCTGCGAAATATGAAGGTTCAACCACTTGCGTCAGCGGATCCGTCTGCACCTACTCAAACCCATACTATTCTCAATGTCTACCCAGCACTGTCACTCCAACCCCTACACCCACTCCTGTACCGGTTTCACCAACACCGACGGCAACCAACTCGCCTGTATCGCCACCACCAAGCTCCACTGGTTTCGTCAAAGTATCCGGTCAGAAGTTTGCTTTGAATGGCGAGGATTACATTGTTGCTGGGTTAGTCCGTCCCTACCCTATCAATTCATTTGGCTTATCTGGGCAAATAATTGATTAGGACTAATGCTTATTGGCTTGCTCAAGAAGCTAACGAAGACATTGATACCGCTTTCTCGGATATTGCAAATGCAGGCTTGACCACTGTTCGAACATGGGTAAAGTACTTTTTACCCAAGTGATTTCCAGCACATTTCTGATTCAAGATGGTGGTTAGGGTTTCAATGATGTCACAGCGTATGGATGCTCTCTACAAAGTCCTACTTTTGCCCTATTTACACTTTCTATGTTATAGACCCCAAAACTACGGTGCTTACTACCAACTTTGGACAAACGGCACTGCGACCATCAACACAGGAGCCAATGGGCTCGAAAAATTCGACTATGTCGTCTCCTCCGCTAAAGCACACGGAATACGACTCATTGTAACGTTGACCAACAACTGGAGCGATTACGGTGGAATGGACGTGTACGTTTCACAACTCAATCCAGGCGGAACACACGATACGTTCTACACGGACCAAACAATCATGGCCGCGTATCAAAACTATGTTAAAGCATGGATCGAAAGATACCTCGACGAACCGGGTATTATGGCTTGGGAATTGGCGAACGAGCCGCGCTGCTCTGGATCTACTGGGACGGCCTCGAGCGCATGCGACACCCTCGGCAGCACAATTTATACATGGGCTGCGACGATGTCGGCGTATATTAAATCGCTGGATTCGAACCATCTTGTTGCTATTGGTGATGAAGGTTGGTTCCAAGAAGCTAATCCGCCGACGTACCCGTATGCTCCTGGTGTTGGAATCAATTTTGTTACCAACCTTAATATTTCAACTCTCGATTTTGGGACTTTCCATTCTTATCCTGAGATAAAGAAACAAGATATAGACTGTTGCTTGACTCTTGGTCGTGCTGACGTTCATAATCTATTAGTCTTGGGGACAGGGAAATAACGAGACCTTGTGGGGTGTTGACTGGATTAATGCTCACGCCGCCGCTCAAAAGGCAGCTAACAAGCCTGTTATCATGGAAGAGTTTGGTGTAACAGACAACCAAGCAACCACCTATGCCTTGTGGTGGAACACGGTTCTCTCGAGTGGTCTCACCGGTATGTTAAACACCGTCGTGTTCTGCGCAATTTTTATAGAGTAGTTTCTTATCGCGAAAAACTATTTTGCAGGTGATCTTATCTGGCAAGCTGGTTCGGAATTGAGTACTGGTCCTTCTCCAAATGATGGCTACGCCGTGTATCCTACAGGCACTGTCTATCCAGTTATGGAAAGCGCTGCTGCGGCGTTGAAACAACGTGGCTGAAAAAAATGCAGGAAGTAATCAAAGTTGATTACCGTGTCATAAAAGAAAATTGTCTTTCTAGTTCACATTTGGTCTTGCGTATCAAGGTTCATTATAAAATATTAACAACAGGCATGGCATATACTATATTCTTAAGGCCTGTACTAGCATACTGTCATATTACAAACACAGCTAATACATCGAAAAGAGAAAGAAGAAGAAAGAATAGAATAATTAAGAAACATGGAAAAGAAAAAAAGGAATTTAAGACCTTAGTTGGGGGTGAAAGGAGCAGGATAGTTTGATAAGACCACGCATTCTAAATTCAGGTTTCTGTAGCTCTTTAACTGCGTTCACCACGGAGACGACGAGCGAGAGCGAGATCCTTGGGCTGAATGGTAACCTATAAAGAGGAAAGGTTATACGAAAAGTTAAAGACATTGATTGTGTTGTGTACTTACACGTTTGGCGTGGATAGCAGCCAAATTGGTGTCTTCAAAGAGGGACACGAGGTACGCTGTGATGGATGGCGTTGAGAATGTATGGCGAAATCATGAGCAAAGGAATACAAAATACCTTCACTGGCTTCCTGGAGGGCAAGGACAGCAGAAGATTGGAAGCGGAGGTCGGTCTGAGATAGGAGGGATTAGACGACGGCGGAGATATAGCATTTAGCATAGCCTTTAACAAACATACCTTGAAATCCTGGGCGATTTCACGAACAAGTCTTTGGAAGGGGAGCTTTCTGATCAAAAGCTCAGTTGACTTCTGATAACGTCTAATTTCACGAAGGGCGACAGTTCCGGGCCTGAACCTGTGGGGCTTCTTGACACCTCCGGTGGTGGTCTACAAAGAAAAAAAATTTACCATTAAAAATTATTATTTTAGATTGATATTATTATTATTACTTACGGGAGCAGTCTTCCTAGCGGCCTTGGTGGCAAGTTGCTTACGAGGAGCCTTTCCTCCAGTTGATTTACGGGCGGTTTGCTAAAATTACCAAAAAAGGAAAAAATGAGCAAAGTTCCGAGACGACGACAACGACGAGTATTATTTGACGCGAAACGCAGTTGTTTAAAAGTCCGCGATAGTTTTGAGACAAGAAAGAAATATTTAAGCGCGGTAAGAGAAAACGAAAAATAAATAAAAGTAATTTTTTTTGTGAAATCACAAAGACATGTCGACGACGACGATAAGAAAAGGGAAAATAGACGACGACGACGAAAGGTGGCATCGACGAAGGATGGAGAATCTAGTACGAGAAATAAGATACTAACCTTGGTACGAGCCATTTACGACGATATTTACGACAAGATTTCGAGTAAAGCGAGTTGATGTGGCAGAAAGATGCACGAGATGATTGTGGTTTGAGACAGAGGTAGAAAGTGGGGGTGTCTCTTCTCAGTTTTTTGCACCTCTTTTTGCCCCCAACAGCTGTCGCAGTTTCGCTCCTGGTCCGTGCGCCCTGATGTGGTCCATTGTGGGTCCCGCAAAAATAATGCATCTAGTGCTCGGAATTTTTATCCTTCAATTCACTTCCGACCGCGCCTCCCGGTATACAATGGCTGACGGAGTAGAAAAATACTGTATTTGACTCGGATTTCTTCTCCTTGACTCATTCGAATAGTTTTCATGTATTTGTAACTTTCTGTCCCTGTGACTTGTCCTGCAGGTCCTGGTCCAGATACAGGTTTTGTAATTAAAGTCTTTCCATTCGATGGTGTACACTGTCGAACCTAGCGCTGGCGCAGATGTTTTCAGCCAAAAATCACCAGCAATTCATACCTAGATTTCCTGACAATTCCTATCTACAATAAACTTGAGAGGTACAAATAACCAGCAACATCTCAATTCCGCTCGGAACTGTTCGGACAAGAACTTTCAAACTCCTTCAAGATGTGTATGGAACATGCACTCTATTATTATTACTTTTTTCACAAGGATTTAATACTCGTGAGTACGTATTCAATTTGGGTTCATTGTTTATTCTGTTCAAGACACAATTCGAACAAGTGCGGTATGTGCCACACTCCGAGTCACTCCAATGTGATTCCGTCATTATTATCATCATCATTATTCGGTAGCAATTATGATTTGGCGGGCATTCCGTCGGACTTCCGAATCGAATTCGGAGTCTATCAATCAAGTATGCTTGTTCATCCTGGCTGCGAAGATTTCAAATATTGACAACTTTGCATTTTGTATTCTGCCACAGTAAGGATTCTTCAAGTTTCTGGTATCCACCATGTACGGAAGCCCCTGACGGCTGCATTTGAACTGACGAATCTTCCATGGTTTTTTTAAGGCAATTTGACCATCATTAAAGTTGCAAAGTTCGATGCCCAAGGTAGGAAAATGGAAAAGCCAGAAGACCTTGGCTGCCTATAAAAATCATCTTCAAGATTCGACCAGTTTTCAACGTCTTTAGACGGATGTACTCACATCCTGATGTGAGCGTTATGCTGGTAGTCTGATTTCAGTAGATTACAATCAACCTGTCGTGAAGATGGAGGTGATTACGTAAGAATCGCGAACTTGGAACCGAAAGAGGTACCTGACAATCTTGACAGACCACCGCCCGGAATGAAAAGCAGCTCACTGCCTTTCATAAAAATCCCTCTCTATCAAATATTATCATGAAACAATTTCAATCGCTCTTTTCAGTAGTAAACTGACCTCACGCAGCCCTCGCGCGGTGCGTTAAGTCCTAAATTAGGACATACGCGCCAAGCCATCTCCGTATTGGAGTTCGGTCTTGATTAGCGACGGAGATACCCAAACGTGATCATATTTCGTTCTTGTTCTCGTTTTTATCTTCGCCGTCTATTGGCTCCTTCCTTTTCTTCCTTTTTTTTCATGCTCTCCAGATCACTGTGTAAACCTCGATTCGTTATAATTGCACTTTTCTTGCTCGTATCTTTGCATCTAATATTGCGCAATTTTTTTATTTTCAGAAATCATCTTTCATACGCGACAAGACCTATATGGGACACGCCATTCAGTTTTTCGGAAACTATAACACACTATTATGGCGAGGACATGCCTATTGATGCTCACGTTTGTCGTTTGCATGGCTGGGATCCAAGACCGTCCCAGACCGAGACGGTTGTTTTCGATGCTATGCTTATGAGCAACGAACTTGACCTGCTCGAGATTCGTCTGAATGAGTTAGACGCTGTAGTGGACTACTTTGTCATCCTGGAGTCCAATGCTACATTTACTGGGTTGCCTAAAAAGACCTACTTCGCCGACAACAGAGAGAGGTTCTCCAAGTTTGAAAAGAAAATCTTATACCAATTGTGAGCATGCGCAATGATTTACTCAAATCCCCAAGTTGATTCCCTATGCCTTGTTAATTCATAGTTTTCCTGGATACCCTTTATCACCTGGTAAAACACCATGGAATACCGAAGCTGATACTCGTGATGCAATGACAAAGGCTTTACGCTCATATATAGGGGTGTTAACACCCAACGCTGCTAATGTCGTTATTATGTCGGATATCGACGAAATACCCTCCCGCCATACGTTGTCGCTCCTTAGAACCTGCGATTTCAAAGATTCCTTACATCTGCAAATGCGCACATATCTGTATAGGTATGTACCCGTAGTACCAGTTGATTAAAAGGTATCATATCCAATCTCTCTGTTGATGTAGCTTTGAATGGTTCCTGGGCCTCTCCAGCTGGCGCGCCAGCGTACAAACTTGGAACTCTGAAAGCTTTTATCGACACTCTAAAAGTACGGAAAGAATACTGGCTGATGCGGGATGGCATTGTAGTTATTGCTTCCGACATATTTCGGATTACATCGTCAAAATGCAAGGTTATTCGCATGCCGATCGTTTAGCTGGACGAACGGAGTTGCTAGAACCGGACTATATACAAGATACCATCTGTAAAGGAAAAGACATTTTCGGAATGCTACCGGAAGCTTATACTGTACGTCATATTTATGCGAACAAATACGTTCATTGACTCAAAATTTCGCTTTTAGTTTTCGGATTTGTTGTCGCAAATGAATCCGGCCCCGTGAGTTAAAGTTTCTGGGGTTATTCAACGATGATATTGATTTCATTTTGTTAGATCTACATCAGCGGTGGGATTACCTAGCTTTTTAATACGGAACGCAGAAAAATTTAGCTTTCTTTTGCCTGGAGGATGTCAGCGGACGCCTCAGTAGACCCGTCGCCGGTTTACACCTTGAAACATTAACCCACTTTCCGCCCTATCGGTCGTATTTAATTGTGGTTTTCACTGCTTATTATTGTAATATCAAGTTTCACCCAATGCTGTGTAGTATACCAAGCTTTTAGTGTATAACAAAATGCATGTTTACATCGCTCTGAGGACACGAAATAACCTACCGCGGCGGCGTTCTAGAGGCGCTGGTGGAACGTCTGGTGAACCCTTGCTGCATCTTCCCTTGAAAAGACTAGACCACAGTTTTTAATCGTAATGTTAGATATATTTACATCAAATCCAATGGTAAACTCCCATTCCGCTGGAACAGATTCGGGATTAGTAGCGGATACTATCCCTTCTCCTTTGCCCGGACATAGCAGAAGACGGGGGTCAATCTCGACACCAGGAAGTCTGGGGTGCAAACAGACGACCGAGGAGGTTTATATCCAGTACGTACAGCGTAGCTGCTTATCTTACATGCACACCAAATATTACGTTACAGTCCATTCTCAGACGACATTTACAGGTTGGTTTTCCAAGTCGAGCTTATTTAATCAGTGGTAGTTTTGGTAACTCACACTACACGCATTTTTTAAACTGTTTAGCACACACCCGTGCATGCCGACTGCAGTGATGCAAAAACTTCAGATCCCATGGAAATCATAACCAATTCAGAGGAAATACCGGGAACAGGCGTTGTTAGTCAATCATGCGTTTTTTTGCACGGTCCGCGATTCATTGTCGTCTTCCTCCCCGTAAATTTTTAGGTAGGAAACATAGTCTGAACCAAACTATTAGCATCCGTTCCGCAGCACCAAAGTCAAATGCCGGATTTTGGAATTGTTATTGAGGGCAGTATGGAGCTTATAATGGAGAGTGGGGACGTGAGACTTCTCAAACCGGGGTGAGTGTGGTATCTCGACAGCTGAAATTGAATTTATACTTATACGCTACGTTTTGGTCTTTCAATCTACACAAGAGGTTTAAATTGAAATAAACTATGGGTGGCGGAATCCATCTTCCACGGAGTGGTGTAGAATGTTTTTCGTGGGCGGTGCGTCGACGAATGCAAAATGAAGAAGAAAAAAGAGTCAAGCTCCATAACAAAAAGCTCGAATATCAATATACGGGGAAAGAAATCTCCTGCATATCAGCTAGGTTTGGCACAAACCCGGAAAGCTGCGCTCTACCCTTCAGTTCGGTCGAGCCTACAATCAGGCCCCATTCTTTTTCCTAATTTGGGAATTAGCCATCGGAGAGCTGACATAATTGATTCAAAGTCACTTCCTAATGCGGAAATTAGCCATCGGAGAGCTGACATAATTGCTCGAAGTCACACCGCTGCTTTCACCTCGGGACGGCGGCATGGGCACCTCTTAAATATCGTGCTGTCTCGCATTCTCTGCAAGGGTATTATTTTCCTCTCCTGCCTTATTTAACATCACTTTGGAAATTGGCTCGACATTCTAGGCTCAACCAGATATGGAGAAAAAGGTCGCACTTGTGACGGGATGCACGACTGGTGGTATTGGATTTGCGTAGTGCGTATACCCGGTGAACGTCGTGTCTGATTTCTGTAAGGTTTACTTTGTGTAGCTGCGAAAATCTTTTGGCTAGGGGATACACGGTATATGCCACCTCGCGGTTCGTTGAAACGATTGTAGGACTCGACCATCCTCGAGCCAAGTTGATGCCTCTTGACGTCACGCACGATCAACAAGTAATCGACGACGTCGTCAATACTATTATCAAAAATGATGGCCAAATTGACCTGCTAATAAATAACGCTGGTGTTCTCGCACCTGGTGAGTAGTAGTTTTTGTTGTCATCTCAATCGTGCCTCTGAATAAATATCGTTGCTTCGTTTTAGGCCCCATCATTGATTTTAATGTGGATCAGATGAAGGAAATATATGAGATTAACGTTTTTTCCATTCTAAAATTGTGTCGTGCTGTGATACCGCATATGGCACGGCGTAAAAGGGGGACGATTATTAACATGGGCTCAGTCGTTGGTTCATTGTGAGTCAACACCCCCTCATAGTACCCATTTAGTCACACCCCTGACATTTCATTAAAACTCTCAAGTCCTACGCCATGGATGGCAATATATGACTCGTCCAAAGCCGCCTTACATACTTTAACTGAAGTTCTTTTCCTGGAAGCTCGTCCTTTCAATATCCGTGTAGTTCTTGTCACACCTGCGTCGATCAAATCAAACATGCTTGCGAAATTCGAGGACTACGAACTATCTCCGGATAGCATGTACAAAAGCTATGCACACAACGTACGGGAGCGGCTTGACTCTGCCTGCGAGCCCGGGGCAACCCCGCCAGAAGTTTTCGTCGAAACTATCTTAGGAAAGGTTCTAAAGTCTAATCCGCCAATTCATATTCTTACTGGGTTTAAATCGAATATGTTCAGAATGTTGGGACTGCTGCCTCGGAAAGTGTACCTGAATATTGTTTGGGATATGTTTTCCAAAGCGAAGCACGATTAACAATAAAGTCAAAGTATCTACTTGCCTTTCCCGTTGCGTAATATACTTGTGTAAAGATAATTATTTTCCACACAGATTTGATACATGATAACTAAATGGGGCGATGTTATAATGACAGTATTTTGAATTAGAGCAGACTCACTGCACTCATGTTCCTCTGTCTGAGTGCAAGCGACGGTGCGACGGTCGACCACCGTGAGCGACCTTGCACGTGACCCGGACTAAATTTATGGTCCCGGGCACTGGCCAGTAGCCACCGAGAGAAAGTGACGTTTTCCTTGGACCATTTCCTCTTATCCTCTCCACCAGCTCCCTACGCTCCCTTCCTTATAATTCTCGAATAATCTGCATTTACTGCTTTCTCTCTCTCTCTCTTTTTGATTGCAAAAGAACATGTTTGGTTATGAACCCCAATACAGAAAAAACCCTTCAAGCGCAAGGATGCTATCTAATTTGATAGACGTTGTTCGATTATCGAACGATTCGGCTCAAGCTGTATGTCTTTTAAACTGGGTCTTTACTTTCTACATTCGCGTTTTCATTTATGATATTCTCTTATCTCTAGACGTCCACCCCTTCTCCGGAACCTGTGCATAAGTCGGACGTACCGGAAATCGACGGCTCTCACGGAGGTACGATATACTATTTCTATGCTTCATAACGTTGCACTAAAAGATATATTTTATACGAATTTTTTACTGTTCTTGTTCTTGTTTCGTGTTTTCTTTTCGTAGCTTTCATTGGTCTGATGGTCGGTCTATCGGCGATCATTTTGATTTGTTGTGGTCTGGTGTATTATCTACTGCGCACTCGCCCTCGCGACGCCGGTGATGCAGCTCGTGGCTTATACAGGAGTCCAAAAGATTCTCGTACCAAAGGACAATGGAACGATGAATTCGACGCCGACAGCGAGGATGAGGATATTGAGAAGCAAATTCCCCTTCGCCGCCGTGATGGAGACAGAGCCGACGGGAATGGACCGTCCGCGCCGAAAACGCAAGAAAACGCGAGGCACGATAGTGGTGATGATGACTCGTTTGATCCGGAGAAAATTCGTGCGACCGTTGTAAAATCTGGCAGTTCAGCTGCTCCTACCCAATCTGCTTCGTAGTTTCTTCTTTTTTGATAATCAAGACATCAACAGAACATTTCAATGCTCTTCACCAATACACTCACCCATTGGTTAGAGGCTGTTATAGGACTTTTTTTTTCCCTTTCACCTTGGACTTCTTTATTTTCTTGACCCTTGCTTGCTTCGTCTCGCTATCACTATCCTTCGTGAACTCTTTGTACCATCCCTTTTTCCCGGCCTAATTGTTGTTCCTATTGGTGTTTAGTTTCGAAGCGTTTAATTTATTGTTATCCTAACAACTCGAATTGTTTTTTATAACAAAATCTTATAGATAAGACCCATTTTTTTTTGAAACCAAGTCGTCCGCTGGACGATTCCCGTAAGGAATTATTGATCTGTGATGTGTCATGATAGACTGGGATGCACCCCAAGTTCTCAACGCAAGTAAGGACCGTAGAATACACCTTCAGTCCCCACGTCTATTGCTTTTAACCGCAGACCTGTACATCTTTGACGCACGATTCCGAGCTTTCATTGCGCGTTCATGATCTCGTTTGCGCGCCATGCGTTCTGAATCAGGAGGTGTCGGAATAATTGATGAGCAGACGTCGTATATTATGGCATGTAGCTGGAAACACAATCATTCGTCAATTGCAGGCTTGTGAACTGCCTGACGTATCTCGACCTACTTTTTTGAAGCAGTCGTCGATGTTTTGAGCTTGACTCCGGGTTTGGGTAGATGATACCAGTAGACTATTGGAAGAAGCAACATATGCCGGCTGACACGAGATCATCAAGAGTGATTATGAGACAATTGAAAGTGCGTACGTTATTCCTCAGTTGGATTCGTGCCCATGGAGGAATCCACGTCTTGTCGAGCGAACAACGAATAGTAGCTTTGGTGTTAACTTTATTGACATTCTAATGATAATGATTTTCAGCACTCAAAATTTATAAGAGAATTAGTCCAAAAAATGATACGAACTTGTCCACCAGGGCCTGAGCTCCTAGCAAAAGTCATCTCGACTTCATCTCTTGAAATAGAGCATTGAGAAAAATCTTTAAGCCACTCTCTGGCTAATGTCACCTCTTCTGCAGAACCAGGATGGTTAGAAAAGGTTGGTGGTTTAGGAAGCTTTGCGCTGGAGAAGGAACGGGTGCACGCTGCGCGTGTGAGCGATAAGAATAAATACTGACTCGGATGCGAGTGCAGAATCATCAAATAAGAAGGAAATAAAACAACAAAAAGTAAAGTTTCAGTTGAGACTGAATATCCGAAAAATTCCTAAGGCGACCATATTGGGAACCTCGCACGGTTTCCTCTAGTAAAAGGCGAGAGGGAAGTTCGATCTGCAAGATTCCCAGCCGCTGAGAAGTCAGGAAGACGCCCGGAGACAGACATTTGTGAAAATGCATTTGAGTGGGCATGTTGATTGGACTCAGCGCCTACAACAGAAGCGCGGCGATACTAAGTTGAACAGACTAGCTTTGATTCATTTTCGGTAGTCACACATGAAATGCGTATGAATTGTGTTTTACAATCTCATTTAATTATATTACAAAGTAGAGGATTTGCTAACAATCTGAGTAATAGTTACTTCAATAGGGACAGATGCATTTCCGGGAACTCTGATTACATTCCTCAACGATTCTTTTTCTTGAGAAGGACGGCGAAATGGTGTACAAATATTCTGGTTTTGAGATTTTCAGAAAGGGGTGACAAAAATTGACAACACGTATATCTTACCTGTTGGATACCAAAGACGATAAATACTGCAAAGGGGACTGTTTGGTGAATACGTATTAGTCAGGGGTACACAGAGAAACTTGAAGGTTAGGAACACCCACGTAGAGCGAGAAAAATACCAGAAGCTAGCATGCCTTTGTCATCCGCTCCTATTAAAACCGCACACACGCTATGCAACACATCAGAAAATCTTGTTCTCCTCGCTTCACGCCAGTCAGATCACTTACAGGACGGCAATAATAGAAAAACCAGTAAAAAGGAGGGCACGAATAAGGATTCCGATAGTGACGTCCTGGCCTCCCGTATAGAGCCTTCGGAAGCTTCGTCGATGACGGTAGACCTTAACAAAAATCATAGCTAGTAAAATCAGTACGACCATTTTCGGGAGAAAACTGCGTGAAATGGGAGATACTTGCCCAAAACGCCCAGCGCAGCGAGGATACCGACGGCTGCAATACCCGGAGGAATGTTTGCACTATAAAAATCAGGAATCAAAATAAACCTTGAAATAGCTTTAAGAGATACGCCTACAATTTATTTTTGCTTATGTGACAATAAAAGTGTAAACGTTGGACTTCTGTAGGGTGATGACTTGCATACTATGAAGGCCATCGTGATGAGCAATTAACAAGATGGAACACGAATAGCGTAAATCTCACAATAGGGACAGCTATAAGCATGGCCACTAATATTAAGTATGGAGTTCCAAGCATCTGGATTTTTTTTTTTTGGATTAAGGGTGAGTCCGTCTTGTAGGATATATGCCAAACGTACGATAAAAAGGAGCGTTAGGTTCCACGCAGACGACCGGGGTACAACGCTACTCGAAAGGATTCTGTTAAGGGAAAGGTATATCTAAAAAGCAGGTTATCAAAGAAGTAAAAACTTCTTTAGTAATTTTGCATACTTGTAATACAAACATGAGTGAACTGAAACTAGCCATCGGGGCGGCGCCATATGTAAAGGCCGCCTGAGCAACGCAGAGATTGCGACTAGGTTCAGGATTGTACAATTCGCCCCCATACAAACTAGATTCAGGTCATTAATATTTATATTTGAGAACATACATAAGTTGGGGGACTCACAGAAGACAATACGATAACGAGTAAAGGAACCAAGAAATGATGAAATTTATGAAGCAAGGATGCCGACGAACTTTCTCCGAGGAAGCTATAGACGTGAACAAGATGAAAATCATTCCAGCCTGGCCACCGACGATCTGGAGGATCGAAAAGATTAGCAAGGAAGCTTTACCCCCCGCTGTCTCGATTGTTGAAGAAGAGTTCATGGTCGGACAATGAAGTGAACGAAAAGAATGAGTTTCTAATTGGGATGGAAAGGTGTGCTCGGCGGGCGTGACTAATACCGAGTTGTATCCCAAACGAAGTACAAAGGTCGGTTAAGCCTAAATGGCTATGACTGATGGACAGATAAAGAGCAATTATCGGTTAAAATGGAGGTAAGGACTTACCACAAACAACGACTACTCGCAACCCCCTTTAAGAAAAGACCTCGATGGAAAGAACGAAAATGAAGAGAGCCTGAAACGGGGACGGGAACCGAAGACTTTGTAATTATAGGCATTATCCATTTCAAGGAAAGGCCAATATGAAGCAGTGCTATTTTTGTCTCTCCGAACGAACCAAGGTACCGCGGGTGTCAGCAGATCCGAATGCCCGAGAAACGATCTTACACTGGTTCGGGATAGGTTGTAGAAGCGTTATTAATATTGGTTCCTTGTTGGCCATGGGGGATCATTTTTAGCCTGTCATACACAATCTGTCAGAGCCTGTCATAATAGTCATAGCCAGCACGGCCAGCGCTGACCTCCGTATGAAGATGCGCCCATACCACATGTTGCGGTTATATCGTGTACGGTAAATAGGTTCTTGGAAATTCGTAATAACGCTGAGATCATTGGTACAAATGATAAAACCACCGTTGAACCAAGCCCATCGGAGCTTGGTCGTCCTCGGCAGACTGCGGGGAGATTGTGGGGAGATCAACCTAAGGAAAAGTATGAAACCGAGGAGGTGAATGTTTCAAGAAACAAGGTTACGCTCTGCAAAGATAAGCTGACTCGTTGATAACAAAGATCAGTAAAACTAGATATAATCACAGCGTTCGCATTTGACATGAAAGAACTGGTCATTATGTAACCCGTCGCATCCCTTTCTTATGCTTGTTCGCGGCGCTTCAGCGACACCAGAAACAGCTCCAGCATTAAATGTCCCTCAACCCCTCCCAAACGCACGTAAAAGAAAGAATGTTTCTGCTGAAGAGGATGAATCCAAACCCGAAAATACAGCTGAAATCAACAACGTAGTTTTGACGCAAAATGCCACTCGACCTATCTTGACTGTATCTCGACATCCTATTTTCGCCCCTAGTCAAGACAATTCACCTTTTCTCTCCATCGAAGTATCTGCTTTCAATAGACAACTTGACAAGATTGGTTTCAAGTACACTCCGGCTGGTGTATCTGAACCTGGCATGGTCATTCCATTTCGGACCATCGAAAGCAAGCCCCAATGCACCCGCGTAAGCTGGGAAGACAAGAGCCATTCCATCAGGGTCACTCGAGATGGTCTCGGACTCTATGGGGAGGGGGGTTACTCAAGTGCCAGAGCGAATGTCGGTGTTCAAGAGGGCAAGTGGTATATGGAAGTTCGAGTTGAGAAAGGGGGTGGAGAAAGGCTGCCTCATATTTCTAGTCGCATGGATGGTGCTCATGTACGGCTGGGATGGGGGAGGAGAGAATCTCCTCTGAATGGACCGGTAGGACTCGACGCTTATAGCTATGGCGTTATAGACAAGACAGGCAGCAAAGTAACACTCTCAAGACCCAGACCGTACGGTAAACCATTTGGATCGGGCGATGTCATCGGTTTATACATATCGCTTCCTACGCGGCGCAAGCCGAATCCAAGAGATCCAGACGACCCTGCACATATTCATCGAGAACGTATTGCGATCGAGCTTAAAGGTCAAGAATACTTCGAATCGTTGGATTACCCCCAATGTAAAGAAATGATCGCTCTTATGAATCATCAATCGAAAATGCCCAAGACTGAAACGCCTCAGATGAAGAAGTCTGCTACTGTGAAGAATCTCCCTAATGAACGTACGCGCGCTCAACCCATTCCTCCAGATACCGCCCCTCATCGTTCACTTCCTGTCTTGGAAGGATCGAAGATTGTCTACTTTGTAAATGGAGAATGCCAAGGGGCTGCTTTTGAAGACATTTATGACTTCCTTCAGCTTAAACCCGAAAGCGGTTCCCGGAAAGCCAAAGAACGAAATCGCAAGAACAAAGAAGGTCAGCGGGAGCACAGCGAAAATCATTTTGACGACGGGACGTTAGGTTACTATCCTACTTTTTCGCTCTATGGAGGTGCACAAATCTTCATGAATCCCGGGCCAGATTTCACGTATCCACCGCCAAATGATGTTGACGCTTTTTTGACTTCCTCTGAGCCCTCTACGGTTGATAAAGCAACATGGAGGCCAATGTCTGAACGGTATAAAGAGTTTATGGAATTTCAATGGGAGTTAGATCGTAAAGAAGAGGCTGCAGCTAAACTCGCGACTGTACCTCCCGAAGTGCTAGATGCATTAGAAGAGAAGAAGCGAATTCAACGGGAGAAGAAACGTCTTGCGGAAGCTGCACGCAGAAAACGCAAAGCCGAGGAGAAAAAAGCTGCTCGTGCACAAGTTAACGAGCTCACTGGATTGCCTAGATCTGTGCTTTCACCCGTACCTTCGACACTCAATCAGTCTCCGAATCCAGATATGGAGATTGAAGAAGCACTTCTTGCAACAGCAACATTCACCGATACCGGCACATCAACGCCACTGTATCCATCGAAGGAGGAAATGGATGCATTCCGAGCTTCCGTACCCGACACCCCGCAGTACAGCGATGACGGCAATCAAGACGATCCACAGTCAGACGCGCAATCTGAATATGACAACATGGACACGGATAGTCGCATCATTGATCAACAATTGGAACACTTATTAGAAGAAGTTGCTCCGTCCCCACAACATATATCTTTCTCAGGGTAAACGCATTGTTCATTATTATATCATGCCAAATACATTAATTAAATTTTGTTATCAGTCACATAGATGGTACATTTCACAAAAATCTCATCGCCTAACCATATCCGTTTTCGCTTTCCAACGCGGTGCCGGGGCTACGATGAGGTAACTAGCGAAATAATCAGCGAAAGAGTTCGGACGACATTTCAGCACAGAGTAAACGGATTCATACTCTACAGTTTCTCCTATGCCCTTCTTTCTCTCGATATGAAAGCGGAACTCCAGGCCTTCGGTAATGCTGTCATACTCCACGCTACAATAATTCCGCCGACCCATTATGAACTTTGACTTTGGCAAAGTCCCATCTACGTCCTTTTTGAAAAGGGGAACCTATGTGAAGAACGTTAGTTGAAACCTGATCCCGCCGCATCAACACATCTAGATTATCCTACCATGCATTCATCTGTATCCGCGTAGTGCATCGTCTTATGTTCTTTATTTGCCAAAAAGCCTACCATTGTTAAAACTGGATTAGGTGGTCTAGAGGCCAAAAAAATATATCATTATTAACTTAGACATATCATCAATGCGAATGATTGCTTACGGTGTGTTGACGATAGCACTCGTGACTACGTTCAACATATATCTGTAATCTTGTCCAGGAGAGATAGGCATTTCTTTAGGTTTGGTCAGGGTTTTAAACAAGCCAACTGCCGCGCAATGTACGTCTCCCGATAAGAAGGTTATACGGAGCCGCTTGGCGAGCGCCAGTGCTTGCATTAGTTGAATCAATTCGTTGCGCTCTTTCTATTTGAACATTCTTCAAATGGAAGGGGGAAAAAATCTACATTCGACGTTTACCTTATGGGCTTTCGAGGTCCAGTGATCGTTCTAAGAATTATATCACTCAGTGAGCACTAATGAAGAGAAATGTAGTTATACCAGATCATCCAGCAGCTCCGCTTCCGCATTGAATTTATTGACCATGGAGGAGAGCCCGAGACTCCCTTTTCGTCCGAGCGCGACGAGTGGATTAAACTTGGTATCTAATGCAGACCTGGTATCAAAGTCAGAATGGATTGAGGTTTGAAAGTTCGGAAATGTCAGGGTGAACTTACTCCAAGAAATTCATCCTTGGATATGCGATTGGAATACCCAGCTGAACAATTAGATGCTCGACCTCATTTGGGAGACGGTACAGGCTATCGAGAACGTGTTGATATTGCAACACACTGCAAACTTGGTCCTTCCTTCTTTCCGCTCTGTGAATGTCAATTAGATTGTTTCTGATTGAATGAACAGGGTATTTACCTGCAATCCAGCATGAGCAATGATATTTTAGGACCCATATACGATAAGAAGCTATGCGAACGATATGGTATATATGCTCCATCACCACCAATGATAGTGCTCTGAAATGTATGTTTGGCCGGTTTACGATCCATTCCATCGATATCAGGAGCAATAAAACACTGAAACAGAAGGAAGTAGAAATATCCTCTAGAACCGATCCTGTCCAGCCACTCAGCACTCGGAAACAAGAAGTTCTTTGACCAAAGCTTACGCTCGAAAAATGGGTGAACTTTGTAAATCGTCTGGATCTATATGACGGTATAAATCTTTTGAAACATCAGATACAGGAACAACTGACAACTTCCGAAGCCGTCAATCCTGGAAACTACCTATCAGTCGGGATAGTTTACTGGGTTATGATACTTACAAGTCGTGGTCATCTAACCTTGTACATATATCGTCTTATAAATGTTAAGTACTAGAGAAACGTTTGCATACTTACATATTCACCATTGGTCTGCGTGTATTCAACACCTATAAGCACGTAAAGTAATTGAGTAACTTTATTAACACACACATTGAAGAATTAGCGCGAGCAAAAGCTCCCGTACGAAAGACACGGCAATAATGGTTGAAGTAAAACCTGTTCAATGGACATTTGATTGAGAGTTAGCATGATGTAATAATATTTTTACCTATCAATCGTCGATGCAATTTCCTGGAAAACAATCAGATAAGATCAAAATTCAAAGGTGACGTTCTGTACCTTTGTCAGCTCATATCTTTTCTTGAGTGAAGTATCCTTCGAGGTAACCCATTCTTGTAGTTCCGGTTCCCGCATCAATCTGGTCGAATATTTTGTGTCAAGTATAGATATCGTCATGATAAAGGCCTTACGCGTCGCAATAAAGCTGGTCTCCACCCCCGACTAACGCATGAAAAGGTGTGTCGTCGTGCCTTCTTAATAGGTCTTCCCATACTGGATCAGCGCCAGAGTCGTACCCCGGACCACGGAAGTCTTCTTGTTTAACACCGGCCTGTATGTCTAGATTAGATCCGTCATCAAATAAAATTGCTAACAAAGGATACACTGAAACCGTTGCACTAGAAAGATAACATTAGTTAAAGTGACCTAGCTTGAAGGATTTAAACCTCAAACCGAATAAGCAGCCCATCGCAAATTCCCATTTAGGGCAGGAACGCAGAAGTCGTTTGCTAGACCTTTGTTGATACGATATTTTACATGCATTTGAACTTCAGTCAATGGAATTTCAAATATGAACCTCCAGAAAGTAACGGTCCTGACCATATTAATGACATAAATCAGCAGAACAATAATAACATGAAATCTTCTTACATGCTGGAGTCACGATCAAAGTCCTCTTGCTCGTAAACCCAAATTTCAGTTCCAATGACACTTTGAGTACGCCATCGTGGACCTCTGACCGAAGTACCGGTCGGTATTAAACCAGAACTGACAACGGATGGAAGGGAGGCTGAAATTGTAGTTGCTTTGAGTCCAACACCTGTTCTATGAGATCTTAAGGAAGATGAATCATAGGACCTCCTTGTGTCTGCTGTCCAGTCTGGATCCCACTCCAAAACCATCGTCGGACTTGGTTCATATACCGACCCAGCGTCGAGAGCTTGAATTTATCAACGCATAATTCACTTAACACTCGGCGTAAATCCAACTCACTGACTAATAAACATGCACCTCGGTAGACACCACGAGTGATATCAATAGTATCATACCGCAATAAAGGTCCGCACATAACTTGGAGATGTGGATGTAATGGTGGGGGAACTCTATGGCGTTGTTTGCGAGCTCGTCGAGCCGCGGCAGACAAAGACTGCGGAGGCGAAGGTACTGCTTCTTTCTCTGCTCGATCGTCGTCATCATTATCATCAAAGTCAAGCTGAAGCGTCGTATCGTCACTGAGTGTCTCCACAGAATCCGCCAAGCTTCCAACGAACGCCTGAACATAGCTTCAGTCTTGGGTTTTGAATAGCTTAAATCGACTGCTAATAATCACATTATTGACCGGAGCTTGCAGCTCTACAGGTCTGAAGCGACCGGTATGTGTTCGTTCTGGACGTGAATACTGCTCATCTTCCTGAGTTCACCAGTTACTGTCAGTTTGATGGCAAATAAAAGTGACACAGAATCAACAATTAGCACTTACTTCTGCGGCCTTTCTGTGAGAATGCCAGCCGGTGGTATCCATATGTTTGAGAGTAAGATATAATAGGTACAATTAGGAGGGTAAACGAGAACACAGCTATTGCCTCTGGAGAAGCTTCATTCTTGTGATTTATACCTTCCTTGGCGCCAATCTTCGACACCGCATAGTCTTTGACGTTGTACGTACGTAGATCACGCGACTTTGATAAGTATGAATGTGTGGTAAATTAGAATGATGAAATAAATAAAGAAGGACATTCGATATTATCATACTGTTCTTTTTCATGAACAATATAGCGCGTATATAAAATAGCTAGCCAGCATGTTCCACAATGGTGGTGTGTAATTTACCATCTTTAATGACTGACTTCAGCGTTTCCGGAACCGGTGCTTCCTTAAATTCGCCGTCGGCATTTGGAATACTAACGTTGATTGCGCTTGACTGTGACGTAATGATTTCAGTACTCTGACAAGCTGTCGATAGGAAGATTTGTCCAGAAGCGGTGGAATCAACTTGGATGGTGGAAGCTGTCCCTGTAACTTGTATCGCGAACGACGGAGAGTTCGTCACAGATATGCTAGAGACGACTGAATCTACCAAGATAGATACTTTGACAGAGTTCGCTGTTTGGTTTGAGAGTCAATATCTAACATTCAACTTTCAAGATATTCACTATACCTATCGTCACCGCATTGACCTTTCCGGAGATTTGAATCGTCACATTCTTGCAACCGTACACGTTAACGGTATGACTTAGTTCAGTGTCTTTCACAATTATAGAGTCGTCGTTTTCACAAAAATCCTCAAAAATAAAAAAATTAAGTTTTGAGAGAATAATTGCTGAAGTAATTTGGAAGGATGCTTACAACGATCCATTTAGTGCCTTCAAGTCCAAATTTCGACGGTTTTTTTCCAGCCAAGGCTGGTGGCTTGGATGGCCTCGTGGGCTTCTTGGCAGTCGCTGCAAGCGTATAAAGCAGTGATCGCAATTATAAAATACATTAGAATCTTACACGTCGTAGGCGCTGGGACAACATTGCTGGCACGCAGTGCCGGATTTTTATGTGTCATTTCGGACTTGTCGACCTTACGGAGTCCCTTTGTTACATCTTCACCGCGATTGATTTCAGCGAACACTGCGGCTACACCCCCTGCAGGTGCCGAGGACGGCGCTGGAGGGGGCGACGTCGATGCTGAGCTTTCCCCTGATGACTTATATTCCGACACCGCAACACCCTAATAACGGCCGTTTATATAATGAGACCGATGGGAAGATGAAAAGCTACCTTGGGGTTCCATGCTAAACCAGGCGCATGATAATCAAGAACGTACTTCCTGAGAGCTTCTAATACCGCGATATATTTCTTAACCCATTCAATGTGTTTGTTATCTCTTAAGGTAAGGATGAGAGGTGATCGTTAATATTATTATCAAACAACCATACTTTTCTTTATACTCCTTATAAATTCGATTCCCGTAGAATTGCGCAGAACCGATCATTTCTTTTATAAATAAAGCTGGTTTGGGCACCTAGCAACAAGGTCTTAAAGCAAAAAGGTGACAAATACTTAATAAATCTTACAGTTGCAAGCCAACCAACGGCTTGGATACTCTCAGCAATCATGGCTATGTGGTTGTCCCACTCAGAACGCCTGCTATTCTTGAAACGGATGATGTTTTCCATGCCAGTTTGTAATGGCTGAAGGATGTCAATGAAGATTTTCTCATCTGGTTTCTTACACGCCGATGCCATAAGAATGATGGTACGCATGTTCGCGAATTGAGCTTGGAATATATCAACCTAGCGCAACGGTCATTAGTCCCACAAGCAAGGTAACAATTGACGTTAGAGAAGACGAACTTGCTCAATGAGAACAGGACCAGCGAAGGATTTGGTATAATCCACAAACGGTGTCAATGTCGTCTGTACGACTGCATCATCAAACGCTTCCACCGTCACGGGTGTTTCAATGACGGGAGCTGCAGGAGGAGGAGGTGGTGGTGGTGGCGGTGGAGGAGGCGGTGGTGGGGGAGACGCCGTTGCTGCTGGTGTTATTACAGCTGGTCCTGCTGCTGGTGCTAGTGTTACAGTGCCATTACTCGAAGCCGTTGCCAAATCCTCCAACCTTGACGTCGCTGCCTCGAGTCTGTGTTTTCGGAAAAGTCTCATCAGAATCTCGTTCTTTGACGCTATACCGGAGAGCCCAAGTCTTTACCTCCTTATAATGGTAGACAAAGTGTGAAGGCCTTGAACTGGCGTGTTTTCTGCCATGTAGATAAGATGATCCTTCGATACACGCGTTACGCAACACAGTAGCAACGGAGTATGGACCGTAGTCGGCTAGGCGCCCGGCGGGTTAAATACGCCATCATGCATCTCCGGATAGAACTAATTATTAAATCTATAAACAGATATGTACATCTTGGTCATTCACCCTAACCCATGTTTGACTAAGAATGTGATAGCAGACACGCAGCACTGCTCAGTTGTCTCCGAATCTCCTGATAGTCTACATCGTGAGCTATGAAAGGACTATCAATAACAAGAAAAGGTCAATAGCGGTCAGTAAACTCACTATCTTCTACTTCTCCCCACTTTTGTATCTGGCTTTGAACCTCGACGTGAGCTGCTTGAGCTGCTTGTTCAACCGAGATTTTACCCCGAACTAAGGCTAGTGCGATAATAAACGACTTCGATGCGTACAGAGCCCGTTCCATTGCTATCCAACGCAGAGCTAGTTCAATTGAAGAAGTCAAAGAGTAACTACAACCTCATACCGGCGAGTTGCCAAGGGTCCATATCAAGAAGTACGTCTCTGAATATCTTTTTTGTCTCCTCGGGTTGCGAAGACGTGAACAATGAGTCAAATTGACGAATGTCGGCGTTAAACTCTGTCCTAGCCCAATTCAACAAAGGTATCCAGTACTGCTCTTGGAGTTCCACCAGGGCGGCAGGTGAGTCTGTAAAGAAGCTTCATTCTGTCAATTTACTTCTTGTCAATGAGAGGCCCTAGTACACACCAAATAGAATCCGTGTCAAGGAACTTCATAAGGGCCTCAATCGCATTCGACTTTGAAGATTCCTCTGCAAGATTATCAATTGCTCGAGCAGCAAGAGACGTCTACTTCAGTGAATTAGACTAATCAGCCCAATAAAGGAGCATATTTGAAGCCTTAAATGAATGTCTACGGACCATTGGTAGTGCAAAAGGTTTAATAATTGTTGTTTGGTTGTTCCACTCGTGAGCAATTAGCGCAACAAGCAGCGACTTGGATTTTGGAATGGCAAGAACTTTCCCATCTGGAGTTTTTAACGGGCGTTTGTCCAGGGTGACCAGGATAAAGTCTTCCATATTTTAGCGTGTCAATAGTTTCTTTAGAGTGATTGGTACCATACCTCCTTTATCCTCTGTCGCAACGGTTTTCCAAAATCGTTTTCCTGTTGTGCCTGCCCCTAAAAGACCAGACAAACTTTGAGTATGAGTGTAGCTTATAGCTAGCAGTGCTGCTTAACTGTTCGTGCCCGTGACAGGTTGAGATAATGATACATCGGCTCTCAATAGCACAGAAGTGTGGAGAGTCTTGTAAAACCGAGGTGAATATCGGGGACAGGCTAATGTCGTTCCTCTAAGTATTTTGTGCATCGGAATCGCGGTTGGTCACTCCCGTCACGATGACGTAATTGCGTTGCTTATGGGTCACGGTCCTGGGTCCTGAGGCCTGAGGCCTGAACTTGGCAGCTGCACCATACCCCCTTCTTGAATTTCTATGTCTAAAAATCAACAAACCATCTCATCGTACTTTTCTTCTAAAAAACGCAAAGACGAACCAATTGATCTGACAATTCTGGATGATGCAGATAAATTTGATCAAAGACAAACAAAGCGTTTGAAAACTGGCGAGAGCAGCGGTGCTCCTTCGAGTCCCGCGAAAAAGGGCCAGTCAAGTGCAGTTTTAGACAATGAATTGAATACCCAGTTACCTTCTCTCAGTCACTGGGCTTTTGCACCTGAAGGATCTTCTCTGTCGAACACAGTGTCTGCCACAGCCATTTCACCAGAAACTGCACTGTCTAAAGGCACCCCTAGTACGACTTTGAGAGAAAAGCTCCTTCGAAGAGATGAAGTCTTGCAGTCTGATACTCCTTTGGAAGATGCAGATCTGGATGAAGTGGAAGCAGAGCCTGAGATCTTAAAAAGGTCTGGACGTTCTAAGGTCAAAGCCCGTATTGGACCTCGCGGAATTACTTGCACTCCTCTCGAGGAAGTTGTCAGTACTGAGAGCTTGTTTGAAACCACTCAATCCTAAACTATTCTTCAGGTTATAAAATTCAAGGAAAAATACCCCGATATTGTTTTATTAATTCAAGTGGGCTATAAGTTCTGGTTTGTCTTTCTGTTGTGTCACAAATTTCACTTCTCAATTCACTATAGCTTCTTCGGAGAAGATGCCAAAGTGCGTGGAAAATAACTCGTATGGCGCGAAGTCATTTTCCCTAAATGTTAACATTAGGTCGCTGGAAAGGTTCTAGGGTTTTACTTCGGTTGGGACCGGAATTTTCTTCGAACAAGCTGTCCCGTCAACAACCTCAAGGCAAATGTTAAAAAGTAAGTCATACATCACAACTCTCGACCGAGAATTAATACACATAATCACATAGACTTGTTGCTGCTGGGCACAAGGTTACAAATGCCTATTATCATGCTAGTTTAATATACTCATATCTCTTCACTTTCAAGGTTGGAGTGGTGACGCAAATCGAAACAGCTGCTCTTAAAAAGGCCGGCGAGAATCGCAATACTTTGTTTGACCGACAATTGACGCAGTTATATACACCATCTACGTAAGTCCCCTGCCCGCGCTTCATGAATAACAATCTAACGGCTTCATTAGTTTTGTTGACGATTTCGACGTAACCGACGACATCACTCACGAAGCTCCTGCTCTTATGATTTTAGTTGAAAACTCTCGAGCGGACGATACCTCCAATGAAAAGACCAACATTGGGATTTTGAGTGTAATACCTTCTACAGGAGACGTGTTGTATGATCAATTCTCAGGTCAATCAGCCTTGTTTGTTTTTTCTTCTCCATTATTGAATGACTATTTTAGACAATTTACTGAGAACAGAGCTTGAGGTGCGTCGCTGAAAGTAACGCGAATTTTTTTTCAAACTAAACGCGGTTCAGACACGTTTGGCCCATATAAGACCATCCGAGTTGTTGATACCCCCGTCGTTAAGTCGATCTACTGAGAAAATTCTTCGACATTTTGAAAAATTTGGGTAAATTACACTAAAAACCTTTTCACCGAGGCACTAAATCTGGCAACAGTCGTACGGCTCGTATACGTGTCGAAAAGTTGAAGCGGTCCTTAAGTTATTCCGAGGCTTTCCAATATATTTTGGGGCAGTATGAAGAGGGTGGAGATTAGTTCTATTATATTGGGCGATAATTGTAGACTGATTCATGAACAGGTGAACTTCCCCCGTCCATAACCGATCTTCCCGAATTAGTTATTATTGCACTGGCCCTGGCCCTGAAACATCTAGCTTCCTTTCGATTAACAGAAGCATTACTACAACCAGCATTTTTTCATTCCTTCACGTCTCAGAGACACATGTTACTGAATTCCAGCACAATAAGAAATCTGTGAGTGGCTCTCCTTTGTTTGGCAGTTAGTTAATGACGTATCGTAAAAGAGAAATATTCCAAAACCAGACGGATTTCACACAAAGAGGTTCTCTATTCGCTATTTTGGATCGGACTACAACCCCCTTTGGAAAAAGGCTGTTGAAATCTTGGCTGGGACGTCCAGTTATTGACCGCCTGTAGGTTTTTAGTATATTCAATTATCAGCTGCTGAAATGATATGCAAGGGCTCTTCAAGAACGCAATGATGCTGTTGAGGAATTAAGGGAGGGCGAAACACCTTTCTTGGCTTTACTACGAGGCGCTCTCAAAAATTTACCAGACCTTGCTAAAGGCCTGGCAAATATTCAGTATGGACGAGTAAGTTTCTCCCGCCTCCGAATTATCCTAATTGATTAATCGTTTCAAGTGTATGCCGAAGGAATTACTTTCTTGCCTTACTGCACTTAAACATGTCGGTCTGACATTTCCCGTGTTTGACAACTCCGATGGCGTCACCTGTAAGGCCGCCCTATGGAGAGAAATTATTTTTCCCATTCCTCAAGTGAAAAAACCTGCAGAGGATTTACTTAGCACGATAAGGATGCAGGCAGCCAGGGAAAACAATAAAATTGAGATTTGGAGTGATCCAGAGCAATATCCTAGCATCGAAGAGGCTGGATTTGCAATCTTACATGTGGAAAGTGATTTGGCCGATGAGCTAAAAAAGGGTAAGTCTGTTTATTTTCCGTATTTTACTTCAATTAAAAAAATATATCTAAGTTCGAAAGCTGCTAAAATCACCGAGTTTGGATTATGTTTCTGTTTTGAATGATGAGGTGAGCTTGTAAAAATTTTTGAATATGGGATTTATCATGCCATTATACTAGTTTCTCATCGAACTCCCAAAAAGCCGTGCTAAAGATGTTCCAGCTAGTTGGATTAGAATGGGAAGGTTGTATACTTCATCGCATTTCGTTTTATTTACTTATAAAAATTTCCAGCACCAAAACCGTCTTACGTTTCCATACTCCAGAGATTGTTCGACTCTTGGAAGAAAGAGAGCGTCACAAGGAGACTCGCGTGGCAGAGGCTGAGAAAGCGTACAAAACGTTTCTGCATAACATTTCAGAAAAATATTACGCTCTTTTCCGAGATGTGATCAACAGGTTGGCAATGGCTGACTGTCTCATGAGTCTCGCCGTCGTGAGCCTGGATGGTGATTTTTGTAAACCTGAATTTGTTGAGGAGAGTTCAATATCGATTGAGGAAGGTCGACACCCAATCATCGAACAAGTCCGAACGGAACCAGTCGTTCCTAATTCTGCGAATATCGGAGGGACGGTACCGAGAACTGTTGTGATCTCTGGACCTAATGTAAAAACTATTTCCTTTTATTTCGGCAAGAAAATTAATATCCAGAATTAGATGGGAGGGAAATCGTCTATCGTAAAAATGGTCGCACTTTTGGTCCTGATGGCTCAAATAGGCTCTTATGTACCTGCGAAACGCATGCAGCTATCTGTCCATGATGCCATTCTCACTCGAATGGGGGTAAGGAATCTCTTTCGTTTTGGCATGTCAATTTTAAAAAATATGACAGGCTTCCGATGATATTGCCGCGGGTCGCTCGACGTTTATGGTTGAACTGTCAGAAACCAAGGAAATTATCAGCTCTGCCACCGACAAATCTTTGGTTGTGCTAGATGAGCTAGGCGTCGGTACATCTACATTTGATGGCGTGCGTTGCCCCGAAGTTCTTTTGTCTGTTTTCCTACTAAATCACGTTGTTGTTTGTAGATGGCTATTGCGGGGGCTGTTTTACAACATATATGCGAGAAGATAAAATGCAAAACTTTATTTATCACACACTATCCTTCGCTCGCACTCGAGTTAGAAGCTCGATATCCAACTCTTGTCACCAACAAGCATATGGGATTTGTGGAGGATATGCGTATAGATGGGAGAAGAGAAATACGCTTATTATATCGTCTCGTAGATGGCATTTGCGAAACCTCATTCGGAATTGAATGTGCTCGGTTAGCCGGGATACCGGATTCCGTATTAGACAAAGCGACGACGATGGCATCTAGTATGCAAGGAAGAATGGACAAGCGGGCCGAACGATCCAGGTAATTGACCTAATTTTTTTTTCACAATCTGACCGTTATTAACGTTTGAATATTGTAGAATTAAATTGTCTCTCGCTCTCTTGAATAAGATCTTCACGTCAAATCACATCACCCAGGCCGAAGAATGTATGGAGGAGTTGAAATTGAATTTGAAGCTATTGAAGTACCTTTGATAATGCAAAATATTATGACCCCTTAATATAATGACAAGGATCCCATTAAACAACTTTGAATATATATAGGCATATTTACATAATAGATAATGAAACATTATGTTTCCACGTTTTTTTTCACCTTCTTTTTGTGCGCATTGCTTGGATCAGTCTTTGAATCTTCAGCTTTACGCTTTTTGTGTTCCTTCTTCTTTCCCCCTGTTGAGTCGGATTTCTGGGCAGAGGTGAGAGAAGAAAGTTGACGTAACATATTAATCAGCGATGAATTCGATTTGAACTTTGAGTTTTGAAGTTTTTCGTTCAGAGAATCGAAAACAGCGGCATCCCAGGCATTACGAAATTGAAGTTCATCCTTGATGATACGCTCCGTTTGTCGCGCCACTTTGAGGACCGCTTTGAACATTTCCTTCATGTGAGCAACGTTCAGAAAATCAGTTTCGCAAGCCTTGGAGATGATGGACTGGAAGGCCGATTGGAGCTCTTTGATGAACTCGACTAAAGCTGCTCCATCAGCATTCTAATGATGGAATGTCAGCTTGTACACATGAGAGGTGAAGCGAGAGATCATACTAAAGCAGAAAATTGATTGAACATTGGCGGTAGGAAGTTGAGAATTTGAACTTCTCGGTACCCTTTGACGGCATTTTGTGCGAGCTCTAAGAGTTCTTTTCGGGATGTCCATAATATACTGGGGTATCTGCGGAACGTTTCGTGGAAAAAGCTGGGTTGGAGAAGTGATGCTTTGCGAGACGCAAAATCTTTTAGGGAATCAAGATAGATTCTATGGACAAACGACCCGTCCAAACTTGAATCAGAGAAGGTGACTCTAACGATATACATATTGCAGATAGGAATGACTTCTTTTACGTTTGAATTTGGCGATTTTCTAGCGATAGCGTGTAATTCTTGTAATGTCTCTTCGAGGACGGATACATCGGTTGACGGTGGAACGGCTTTCGCTTTGCCATAACGATTCCGTAGCAGTGAGATAACTTTGTCGGTTAAGTGTTTTTCATCGATGCCTGCGCCCAACAGAACTCGAACTAGAGGTGTAATAAAGACGGGAGCATGTTCGCTAGTCGGTTCTTTCCGCAAATAGATATCCACGAGGTCCAAAACGCGATTTTTGAAATGGGTCGCCTCTCTTTGTGCCCCGAGATCTATAAAATAACTTTAAATATTTCACTCCCTAAGTGCGCTTGGTTGTCTCACCTCCTTTAGCCTTTGACCTAGAACGGAATATATCGGCCAATTGCTCGTCCAACTGGAACATCTGCTCGTCATTCATTGGTTCCTCATCACTTCCCGAGGCGGAGTCATTATCTGAGTTACCGGAATGCGCACCAAGTCCAACAGTACCGAATGCCTCTTCAATTTTTTTTCTCAACTCGGGGTCATCCTCTACGTTTTCTTCATCTTCTTCATCTTCATCTTCCCCACCTTCATCCTCCGAATCACTTTCATTCTCTGATCTTGATTTTTCTGAGACGACATCGTCATCATCATCATCTACTTCCATCAGCTCTTCCTCCACCTCCTCCCTGGGATCACGTCTTTCTAATTGCTAATACAAAATGAAACACGACAACTGGAACGGTCATTGAATGAAACATACAGCGAGTATTAGATCGATGGATTCCCGATCAACTAGACTTGTTAAGAAGGTGAAGGACTGGTTCGACACTGCTCGGAGGAATGATGTGGATTTATCCAAATAGCCTATTAATGTATCGACAAGAGCCGCAATAGGTGAAGGTTCATCATTTTCATCTGAAGTTTGCTTCTTTTTCTTTTTCGGTGACTTGGAGCTCTTGGGTAACAACCTTTCAATGTTTGTAATGCAAACCTGGAACCTTATTAATAAAGGTGATTGCGTGACCGAGTTCCACTTGCCTCAATATCCTCGGAGTTATCAACATTTTCTCCCAAGAGATGATGTAGCCAAGTAGCGGTTAATAAAAACTGGAATCCATCTTTGATGTGTTTTTTATCGGAGGGTATCTAAAGGCTTTGTTGTCAGAATGATAGAACAAAAAAGAAGACAGAACTTACAGTTTCTACAGACCGGAGTGCTTTCAAAACTTGACCTTCTAATTGCGCATTCTCATCTGAACCTGCTTTTGAGGTTTTGATCCTCGTAACATGCTTGGCGTCTTTGTTCAGAGAAACAGACTGTTGTAGCACTTTGGAAACCCATAGTTCTCCATCGGACGCACAACCAGCGGAACGAGTTGATTTGCCGTCTACTTAAAGTATTCAGTCATCTGGAAAAACATTAGACACTAAGAAAAGGTCATGCCAGTTTGTGTGACAGTATGTCGGGAAGTGAGTTCTGCGAGGCAGGTTAGAAGTCGCGATCGACACACGCGGCGAGCTTCGTCTGAGAACTCGGGTTCGGGGACGTGGTGTAGCTAAAAGAAGGAGAAACAAAGTCAGTTATTAATAGTTCCAAGACTAGAAAGAGCGGTGCCGTACCAGACGATTAGGACTTTTGTCATCCACTTTTCGGATGGTATATGATCCGTGCAGTAGAAGAAAATTTAAAACATCAGTCACCCACACGTCATTTTGTGGTATTGAGTTGTTCCGTATCAACATGTGGAATTGATCAAAAACCCATATTCGCATAGATGTAGGATCTCTGTGGTCAGCACCAATGAACATCAATTCAACAAAAGACAGTAATAAAAGACAGTAATAAAATTTCTTACTCATCGTCAGTTTGTGTGTCGGGTTTCTGCGCCAGTTCGATCAAATGCTGAATATATCGCTCAACACCACTCAAGTCCATTGCAGCTAATAAAGATTCGACAGTTTTCGTTCGAGTTAGACGATCAAACTGTCCATGAGTCTGTAGCAGCTGCAGAAGAACAGGAAAACCGGCTGTTGGATTTGATGTTATGATCGGAGGCAATGAAGATGCCTAACGCATTGTCAGTGTGACTAGAGCAGTAACAGTAAGCAGCGCTACACACCACGAGTTTTGCTGCTTTGTGTAAATATCGATCTGGTTTAGACAGATGATTAACCCAAGACCGCATGAAATTAGGAGTGAACAGCCGCGGTAAGTCAGAAGGAGAAACCTTTGAGGAAGATAAACGAAACAACTCGAAACCCCAGAGTTTGCGACCATCTGAGGAAGTTGCGGATAATAGAGAATCTGAAACAAAAGTCAGTGATGTATCTCCCAAAGCATCCGGGAAGCTGTGCTGACCGTCGACAACCACTTTAAAGAATTCAGGGAACGAGGCTTTATGTTTGATGTTTGATTGAGTGTTTTCCAAAGGGAAGTAAATGTCGAGAATTATTCCCCATACAAAATGCAATTGAGGCTTCCAATTTCCTTGGCTTTTCACGGACTCCCCCTCCTCTATGTCTACTTCCTGATAAGTAGAACGAAAGGGCGTCAGCGAAGCTTTACAAAGGTAGGACGACAAATAACCTTTAGTATCTTAGCGACTGTGTTAAGGTTTGACAGAGAGAGTATATCTTCATTTTTGAAAGTAGGGGACAGTAGTGTCTTCCAGTCAGCGTGGACACCAAGGTCTTGCAATACCAATACAATAGCTAATTTTTCTGGAGGCCACGATTTGTCTTGTACAACCAAGTGTTCAATAACGTGCGTGAACATATCATTCTTCCATTCCACAGTGGAGGAATTCAACGCCCGCAGACATAAAACAATAGTCCAGAACGAAGGTTCTTTCAAGAAAGATTTTTTCTTTGAAAGGACAAGTAAGATCTCGAAAGCATCTTGGAATTCTTTGGCGGTACATTGCGGCATTGAAGAATTTGCGAGTGGAGAAGAACGGAACAGGAGTCGGGATTGAGCAAGAGCGGCAACACCGAATAATCGAGCAAACAGCATATCTCGTTCTTCTTGTCCTTTCATAGAGCCATTGGTTTGGGAATGCTGCACAATTAGAGAAAGAATTTGCGATGCGGTCACACTATTTAACCGAGATAAAAGCTAAACATACAGTCAGTTGTATAGGAAAGAAATATCACAGCTAGCAAACGAGGAACACGTACCTCGGTCAGAGCAACAGCAAAGCCAAGTCGACTGCTCTCCCTAGGACTTGCTAACCCTCGAATAAGGCGACGTATCGAATATGCGACATCAGAAGCATTCAACTTCTCAAGATCGACTTTTGTTTCCTCGCCTCTCTTTTCTTCCTCCTCGTCTTCACCTGAATCAGAAGCTGAAGTGTCGGATGGCTTGAAATTAGTCTGGAACTGTTCCAAAACTCCAATTAGTTTAACAGATGCATCAATACGACTCGATTTCGTATTCGAGGATAAATCCCAGAATAGAGAGAGAGTAGTCGACATTTGTACATGCACTCTGAAAAAATTCTAAAAAAGGAATTTAATGCACGTGACCCTACCTTTAGGAATTCGAATTTCGAGAATAAATTTAGCGCTGCTATAGAGCTGCTATACGTTCCATCTCCCTTGCATATGCAACTTCAGGAATGCGCCTAAAACCCCATCCCAGCTGAAAGCCAATATGTTGGTGATGGTCGCTATAGACAGTTCGCAACCACCGATATTGACATGTCCGTCGAACCGCTTACCGCATTTGCTCCAAAATCCGTTGGCGTTATTCTAGGTATGTTAGGTGAGTTTATATTTCGACTAGTATACTTAGTCTTCTAAAACACCTTACATATTATGGAAACTGAGGTTCTCGCTTGAACTTATACGAAAATAAAGATCGGTCTTTATAGGAAATCAACATCGACTTATGAGCGAGGTCGTTGTAATTCTTAGCCTACTACTGTCAATTCCCAGGTTTGTTGCCCTCTTCTAATAACCATTTTGAAAGTTTATGGGCTCTAAACCATTATTTTGTACCCAGGCGCAACAGCTTTAATCTAGGATTTAGGCCCAATAGTTTATCATCCGAGTCAATAACGCATACTCTCGTTTCTAATGAATAAACCAGGTCTGGCTCTCGCCGAGGTGCTCCAGATGAACGGCAGAGTCGGGAACACGGATATTTAAAACTCGAATCTCGAGGTTAAAAATGGCCCTCTTCGTGCCATACTTGCCTTCACAGTGGCTTGGCTTGGCTTGGTAGACTAATCGGAAAGTTTTTGTAGATACTTGAATGAAGGGAGACGGTGTGTCCGCGAATAATGGAAAAAAGGTTGTAAATAGCTGCAACTTTAGCTTAAATTTACATTGGGCGAAAGCATCGACATTCCATTCATTTACAGTTTCATTAGCACATTCCTCTTTATTACTCTCATTAGGATCTTCATCCGAAGTCCTTAAATCCAAATCATCAATGTTACTCTGAGACTTGTGACCTAGCCCCTACTGACCCGAGCCTACGTATGGGGAAAAGGTCACCTATTATGCATATTATGGGAAAATCAATACATTTTACTAGAGCCGCCTTGAGCGGCAAGTCCCTTGCACAGTCACGGTGGGGGATAAAATTAAACGAAGTACGTCACTCGCTCTTAGAAAAACGACGGCAGGTGACATCAGATAAAAAGCAACAGTTTTGCCCAAACAGAGAAACAGGAAAATATGCTTTAAACAACTTGTACGAATGATATGTTGTCGTAAACAACTATCAACTATTCGCCTTACCAACGTATCATGCCTCGCAGATCTACCCAAGTAGAAGAACCAGACGAGCTCAGTACTATCGATGGTCACGGATCAGAAGAACACAATCAGGGGGATATTAATTTAAACGACGCGGACGTGGTGGACGAGCAAGCGCAGCATTTGGGGATAGTTTTAGAATTTGTGTCAGCTGAAAAAAATTATCTACCGACCGAAATCTACGACACGGAATCTTGCCGTTGGATCAAGGTTGGAAGAGGAGAGACTCTGTTGAAAAGCAATGATAGTAAAGGAAACACATTCGTCATAGCAGGCCGTGCGATGCAGTTTAAATCTCCCAATCACGTCTATCCACGATGAAATACGAACTGGTATTAGGCGGATAGGCGACAAACATTGCCTGACAGTGAAACTGCGGAACATCGACCCAATAACGCATCAAGACGTTATGGACGACAATGTATCAGGAGAACGAGTATTCGAACTACTAACGGAAGATATGAATATAGATGACACGGTTGTTAACAGCAACGTTTACTCAAGAACGACCGCAAACATTTTCCTCAACACATGGGAAACGGTTTTAAGGAACGATTTTTTGACCGGTCTTGCAGATGACTTTACACTTGTTGCAAGCAGTATTTCGACGGACGAAGCTGAAGCTAACACGTATACATGCTCTCCGACGGTTTATCAGATCGTTAACAATCTCTCTCATTGCCAATTAATTCAAAGGTGGGTCTGTTAAATACTTGGGAAAGAACAGTCTGCTTTATTTTTTTGACAAATTTTAGAAATAAGCTCGAAAACGTCGTCAAGGAATTGGTTTGAGACATATTATATAGTCATCATCAACAATTATATAATTTCCTAAGCGAGAGCTTAGGACTATCCATGTCAGAAATGTGTAAACTATAAAAGGAAATTATGCACGTGAATTTTTCCACGCTTGTCCGCAGCCTTCTCACGTGCCGTTTTTCACTTTCAATGGCGCCTAACTTATCGTATAAGACATGGTGCGCCTCGTTTGGAGTCGCCATGTCTTGCGTGCGTCGCTGGACCATTTTTTATCTTCTTCCTTTTCGTCGTCCGTACCGTTTTCCCGCCCATGCCCGCGGCGACCTTTCACTGCCCCTGACGAGAACGAGGAGGAAATTTAATCATTCGCTTGGATTGCGATGCCTCTGTTAAACTGATCTTACAGTTATTTCGTCCGTAGTATTGGCCTTGGTTTGTGTTGAAAGTTGTTAATTGGTATTTGGTTAGAAATAGACTATTAAAATAGACTATTGGGTTTCTTGTCTTACGAGCTTAGGAATTCGCCGCGATGCCGGCCTTCCCCGTCATTTTTTTAATTACATAATTCGTTTGTTTCATAACTTTTTAGCATCCGGGCGTGCGTGTAGAACCCTTGCAGTGTGCAAGGGAATTTGTGATTTAGTGATACATTTTTTTTTCTATTCATGAAACATTGGAAATGACCTGAAAAGTCGGCCATTCAGCTGAACCGTGTGACAAAAACCTGGCTAACCCTGTTGAGTGTGAACTATGGCTTACCAGTATTAAGGGAAAATTACGACAATCATGTTTGAATAGATTTCAGGAGTGTCTTGTGGAGCACTGAGCATGTCATCTCCCGTCTTCAAGAATTCTCCAGAAGGCTGCCGGTTGTACAAAGCTGCTATTGAGGCTTGGAATAGATCTCATTATCACCGATTGTATTGCCGTCGCGAACCTGTTGAAAAACGATCATCTTCCTCCCCAACACGCTCTTTGGAAGGAAGCTATCCTCCGCTACAACATCATCGAGCTCATCCACCGCCCTGGTCGTGGTAACCCGATGGACGCGTTATGTACTGGGTCAGCTGAAGTCTGATGGCTATCTGGAGCCTGGTTGGGAGCATTCAGTGGGTAATGTGATTATGAACTTGTGGACTAATGCTATAGTGAGTGAGACCGCTACCGTGGAAGAAGACAATTTGACAGCAATTGCTGGTGAGATGTTGGGTGTGATAGTACGGCCAGAAGCACTCAAAATATTCACATCTACTGGGGTGGGCGCCATTGTTGGAACGACTCGGAAGTTAAGTTTCAGGGTTTTATACTTTCAGTTGCCATCTTTCGAAGTCCGCGCTGTGAGGCCGACAAAATTTTTCAAATAATGCCTGGGCTACAGATGTTCATTTTTCTTATCAATGACACGCATACAATGAATATATTGAACCATATTGTAGCATTCATTCGTCCTCGATAGTAGTATGGACCGCGCTCATGAGTCATATTGAACGGACACTACGCTCAATGCACAAAACAGATACCGTATGTACGTATGTATATTCAAATGTGGTAATTCTACCTTATTCTTCTTTCGTTTTATTCTATTGATACTGAATAAAATTCTAAAAAAAAATGCAGCAGCGACAAAAGCTTAGTATTGAAATTGAGAGAAAAGCGGTGGTTTCATTTTCTTTTCAACCAAAAAGCTCCAGCAAGTTTTAAGCGTTACCATCCTTTTTTGCAGTATAGACAACCAAGTTAACAGCCCTCTTGGTCTTGGAATAAACCCATTCGTTATCATACTACGCGATAAGCTTCAAGAAGGTTTGGTTCAGGGTGATACCGATACTGGCGTCGAAAATGCTGGAGGGACGGTTTTCTATGAGTCGGTGGAGAAGACGGTGTCTTCGGTGTATCCGATTATGCATAAAGAAGAATAATAAAGATGCAAGTGATGATACGACAACTTGTGAGGAGACAAACTTTGAGAGAACCATCAGCAGCCTTTTTGGTTACTGCTTTGATTTGAGCGTACGATGTGAGTTTGTTCATGCCAATTGTCAAATCAACCACAGAACTGGAATGACATCCCGCCTTTTTGAAATAAACACCCGTATTTAACAACACACACACATGAATTTGTTCATAAACATGGGTACTTACGTGAGTTTTTTATATCCAAAGACGGAATAACCTTTCTGACAGTCTTAGCGGCACTGGTTGAAAACGGAAAGATATTCGTACTCGCGCCACGCCAGTCCTTTTCAGACGGACCCTCCGCTATCTTTTGTGTTGCCGTTGCAGTGTGTACAGTTGTCATCAACCTCTCTTTGCTACCGAATTTGTCGTTGATGACTTTAGCAAGCGGGGCGAGTCGGTTGTCCGGGCATGATGCGTTTGAGATCTGCAGAAGAGTGCGCTGGGAAAAAGGAGCGGTTATGGAGTCTTCGAGTGGGCTTCCGGAGTCGTAGGCATGCAAATGTAAATTTACACCGCATACGAACATAGGTGCATCCGAGAATGGAGCGGTGATGATAAACTTTCTTATGAATATAGATTGTTAGTGTGTCATTGAAGACTCAGAGTCGCGCTACCCAACATACTTGCCAATGGTCGTGAAAGCACCCTGTCATCGCGTTTTACTCAAAATACATATAAAAAGAAGAGAAAACAACGTACAGTTGACTCAATGATGTAATGTGCTTTGTGTTGGCCCACGGAATGCTAGAAAGTCTTTCTCTGCGAAGACTTTGATTTTACGACCGCCGACCGACCGTGGGTAGAGTCTTATTTGAAGAGGTACGCCGAGATAATAAAACAATCCCACGTACGGCGTACCGTGTAACTGGATCAAGAAATGAACTACATAAAACGGGATTTTGAGCAAATCCCCAAGCACGCACGTGGTAGTTGACGAAGGCGTTGTCGTACTGCAATGCATTTCTGAGAACGATACCGTGGCTTATACGATTCAAGAGGATGACGGGACAATTATCAGACAATGGTCAATACTCAAGATTCTGTCCTTTCGCCGGGTTGTTTATTTGTATGATTTTTTAGAGCGTGCCGAGGTCCAGGAGGGCCGGGCACGCCTCGATGTAGAATTATGGTGTATGACTGTGGAAAAATTATTCTGTTTAAATGATGATTAATTGATTGATGGTTGTCTAATTACCTCTACCAGCAGTTCGTACAAAACGAGGACTGCAACGAGGGCTGGGGTAGATGATTAGTACCTATTAAGCAAGTTTTCAGAGAGCGCCAAGGCTGCGTCACTCCAGCCCATGTCGCTAGCTTAGATTTTAGCAACAGGAGCCATTGTATTGCATAATGTTGTTATTTCATACAGATGTACATAAAAAATACAAGTCCACTTGAAAAGCTTGTCTTAACAAGGTCTATCGTTAGCAAGAAATTACGATGCAACTGATAAATAATATCTGATCCATATCCTATGAAAGCAAATAAAAGCGCGATGAAAATATCAAACAACAATTACTCGGTCTTCAGACGTTCGTATCCTTTGTTACTGGAGCCCCACCACCAGCTTGTTCTTCCAGCATTTGAAGTCGCTGGGGGATCGTCATCATCCGCATCCGCCTCATCGCGCGCGATCTCCTCATATCTACCTCTATCATCTACCGCCGACGAAGTCGGAAGATAAGTTGACATCGCGGTAACAGTGGTAGAAGCTAGGGTAGCAGCAAACATGCTGACAGAGGTTGCGGTATCAGAAGCTGTCGCCAATGGCTCAGCTGCGGGGGTAGGTTCAAGGTCAGACATGTTATCCAAAGCGGCGAGCTCTGCTTCCAGAGCTCGTCGTCTGGCCAAAAGAGCTTCCCTGTTTGATAATTTGGCATCACTAGGAGGATGGATTTCTACTGCTGAAGTCCTTCGTGGCTGTGACGAGATCGGGGTATGTGTTTCCTGACGAGGAGATGGAGACGACGCGACTGGAGAAGCAGGAGGCTGCTGCAAAAATGCCCCGATGGCGGGACTATAGGTACGCCAAAGGCCGAGGGCGAGTTGCAAAGGATTGGTCATAGGAGCTAGTAAAGTGGGTGGTGTATCGACCGGAGGGGCACCGCTGTTCAAAGAGGAAGTAGTATGCGTAGTACTCGATGGAATTGCGCCTCCAAAACCTTCCCAAATAGATCGTAATCTAATTCGCACCCATTCGAATAACCCTGATTTTGCTTCTACCACTCTTTGGTCTATCTCAGCTTCATGAGCTTGGAGGAATGGATAAAGATGTTTGGTGTATATATAGGTTGAACCTTGTGTTTGCGGAAGGGCAAGATAAAGCAAAAACATAGTTTTGAAAAGATAATAAAGGGGAATCCTGTTCAATATGCGTATTTCAGTGCGAATAAGGGTAAGGGCTCGGTGCTACTAACCAACTGATGGCCCACTCGGCAACATATTCAACGGTTATGATTACACCAAGGACTGACCTGAAGAGAAGCGTTAGAGGATTTCAAAAGTATCAGATGACTCGCTTTACCAGTACATCAACCATCTTTCTATATCGGTTTCATTGGCTGGTCTCTTCGCAAGAGTCTTGTATGAAGCGTAGATGGGATAAAGAAGGACGGTCGCTGAACTGGTGATGATGAGAAGGCTATCAAGTAAAAGTGATTCTCGACATACCTAACGATCCTAAAAATCAGGCTAAACAGCATTTAACTGGTGTTGATGTCGAGATGAAGGGTCTAAGAGCCCTTGAGTTGTATAGGGGTACGAGATGAGGTATTGATTACTAATAAAGTATGATAGTTGTATCGATCCACGTGATGGAATTGCCTTGCGCAGGAACTGCTCTGGAAATGAATGAATACGAGCTTTCACCAGCACTGCCAGTTGAGTATTTGGTTGCCAATCATTGCAACCAGGCGGCACAAGGTCTGAAAATAGATCCGGCTTCTGGATCATTTCAAACTCCGACAGAAGGACACCCTCACTACAAGTTAGGATGACCAAACACAGCAAGAATAATACAGCATCATCCGTGTTCAGCTATGCCGAATACAAAAAATTAGACTATGGAACGAAACGCCAACGTCTAGGAAATGAATCAATGCGTCAGTTCGACGCGTGCTCTTTGTGCCTGCAACGAGCTCGAGATCCTGTTTGCTGCAACTCGGGACACTTGTTCTGCAAAGAATGCATATACAATGACCTCTGTGAGTCCATGTGTCCGAAAGTGGCACTTTTGATTTACCTACCATATAAGTAACACAGAAAAAGAACATTAAGCGGCAAAAGGAACGGTTTGAGGCATTACGGCTCCAGGAAGAAGAGGAAAAGCAACGCGCTCGGGAAGCCGCCAGACAGCGGATTCTGCAAGAATTTGAGAAAGGTCAACTAGGACTGGGAACCGGAGCTCTTTCCCGAGACAAAGACGAAGATAAAGATAAGAAGAGCACCGGAATTAATGATAAATCTGGTCAGGGAGAATGTAGGCTTAGTTTTACGCATCTCGGGTGTTTTGCGCTTATATACGTCAAGCTCATGGAACGAAAAGAAAGTTTGATTTTGACATGGATAAAGTTGAAGTTGCTGCCCGAGAGGCTGAAGAAGTTGCCATGAGACAGATTGAGAAGGAACAGGTTCATATAACTTTCATCGTGCTCTACTTAGCCAGTATTGAACGCAGGTTTTAGGCCGAGGCTCGGAAATCGAAATTTCCCGATTTCTGGCTCCCTTCAGTAACCCCTACAGCCGCAGCTGGTCCATCTAAAGAAATCAAGTTAAATACTGTTTGTCGAGCAGCAGACCCCCCACATTCATTAACGTATATCACAAATCTCTCTTAATGATTTTTCATTAATCGTTATTACTCCTTTACTTTAGTCTAAAAGAGTTAACCCCCGTGTCGTTCTCAACATTAGAAAACAACGGAAAACAGAATTCCAAATACGATGAGACGGATAAAGTTTGTCCGTCATGCAAAAAGACATTGTCAAATAGAATATTATTATTCCGTTCGTAAACTTTCGTTCATTCATATTATTTATGCTTATCTTTTAATAGTCATGAAGCCATGTTCTCATGTCGTGTGCAAGACCTGTTTTGATTCCTTAGTTCGCCCGGCAGAGCAGTGTGTGGTTTGTGACAAAAAGTTGAAGACGGCAGATATGCTACAGCTCAATCGAGAAGGTCAGTTGCTTTTGTTCAGCCCCTCATAACCAATCCTAAGTATATCGTTTAGGTACCGGCTATGCTGGTGGAGGTTTAGCAGAAAGCAGTAAAAAGGGCGTTGCTTTTCAAGGATAACTGCCAGGTACACTTTATTGTGCACAATGATAGTTCCGTACATTTTCATGGGTATTTGTAAAATAACATACGCTATAAATTTATATCATTTCGGGGGGCAGCTAAAGGCTCGGCATCGACTATAGTATCAGGCACGGTGTTGGGATCCACGTCTACAAGATCATCCAAATCGAGAGGAAGACCGAGTATACTATTCAAAATCACGATGGCACCGCGTTTTGACATAACCATGTTGCTCTCTTTGCAAGCAACACTATTGATACCTTATTCCGGAAGTTAGGAGTTGAGAGACAAGGTGGAAAGTAAGTTAGACAGACGTACATTTCATGCAGCCCTCATCACAAGGACAATTTTTCACGGTGTCAAGTGCGGAATGCAATAAATCCGAAGCTGAGAGACAGGAATCAATAAGAGAGTAAACAAAGCAAGACGAATACTTGCCATGATCGAAGGCTTTGGCGGCTACGCCCCCACTCTGTTTACCAGCAGTATCATAAAAAATTAATCTGGCTGGTCTTTTCCGCGAAGACGGCTTCTCCGCAAATTCTTTTTCAAGCACTTTGCACTCTGTTCTTAGTTCCGTTTTCAGAGAAAATCTGTTCAAAACAGCATGCTGCGCTGAATGTATTCCTTCGGCGGGATGCAAACCCTTGGTACGCATGGTAAGAGCAATTCCTTTCGGAACGTCTATCCAAAAACCGAAAGTTTCGCGCTTGTATGGGGGCGTATCTAAATCGACCGATTCCAAAATTTTATTCCCTCTAGTGCAATTGTGAGACTGTAAGGTTCTATACGTATTCTTTTGCTTACCGTATCTTGAAGTAGCCAAATACAAAAGTTTGGACATCCACGACTGACAGAGCCTTAAATATTTGTGAAGATATCTGAAGAACGCTGTATACTTACGGCCGTAAAAAGCTCGTTGAGGTGCATCCTTGACTTCGCGTATTTTATAGGTACGTTTCGGATCAATATCTCTGTAATCAGGTTATGTATGGCCAAATCACGAAAATGCAGGCAAAAAAACGAACGTAAAATCCCTAAGATTCGTCAGTAAGCATCGTTTGAATTCAATCACAATTTAGGCGTCACCTTGACTTGGTAATCCAGCTAACATCCGTGCGAATCAAATGAGCCGTTTTATCCTCATGGCGAACTTCAGTCACCTAGCATTAAAAGATGAGGCAAAAGTCGTTGGATGAAACGAAAGAGAACTACACACCAAGAACGAGAAACCTTGATGAAGGAACTACAAGCACAATAAACACGTTTCTCAAAATGGTGATGATAATAATATCAATGCGACATACAATTGCCCCTTCATACGTCTATGTAATCGATCTTAGTGGGATATCGCGCAACAAGGAAGTTCATACATACTTCAAATATAGCTCTCGAAAGTTCAATCTCCTCCAATACGCGCGGATCTTTACCCGTGTCGACTTCTGTCATATCTATTACAGTGTAGTTTTCTTCTTCAGCGCCTCTGATGGATACGTATTTCGCTGGATAAGGCAAGAATCGAGGATGAGCGTGATACCTTGCGAACAATCATAAGCGCAATGAAAAAATCAAGAAAACGCTTCCCACCCACCAGTTATCTGAATCTTTCAGTAGCTGCGTTTCACAAATTTCCTTCATGAGAGGTCCGAAGTATGTCTCATCCCTCAGGCTAAGAGGCATTTCATGAGCAGCGCATTGTAAATGCATCTCCAGAACGCCCTGATTCTCCAAGTCGACGATTAAATCCGGGGTAGGTGTGGAAAGCAATTCTTGAGGGTTTTCGACATAGTAATTATCGGCGGGAACATTTTCGGCTACGAAAATAACCAATGCATCTTGGGAACGCCGACCAGCACGACCTGCTTGCTGGCGCTGTAGTTTTGAATATGTGATAACTGTAATGACGACAGAAAACGGAATCAGACATACAAAGCTGGCCAAATCGCCCCTCGGAAAACCGAGCATAATCACTGCATCAAGAACCCCAATGTCAACACCAAGTTCAAGAGCATTTGTAGCAACTATTCCAAGGAGATTCCCAGAGAATGCTTCTTTTTCTATTTTTCGGCGATCCTAACAACATATGTATATAACTTGCGAGGGTCAAAACATAGCAATGACAACATACCGTTTGTGAATAACCTATGAAAATGACCATGAAGAAACCACACAGACAAATCCACAGGAGCAGACATACCTCCACGATAAGACATAACTCGGTCTAAAATGTCGGATCGACCTTCAGATGCAAGAATAATCCTTAAAGTTTTCATAACCTACAATGAAAGCTTTCTATTATATTCAGATATCTGGGAGTATATTCAAACTTACCAATTCACAAATTTTACGAATCTAGAAATCATAAGTCGCGTTTGATTGAGCGAAAGGTGCTGAATACTAATACCTTGCAAAAGCTTTTACGAATGATCAGTGAAGCAGAAATACAACGAAACGAGTAAACTTACATTATAGTTCGGACACCGCGCTTCATCAGGTATATCATGAGAAGGACAGCTTCGGTCATTGGAGGCTGTCGTGGAGATTTAGGATTCAAAGGATCCGTTCGGCCTGACTCCCAAACCACGTATTCCTTTTCTCCGGCTGGTGCACCATCTTCAACAATAGCCTCAAAATGCTGTCAACGTGTTCAACACAGCATACAGTGTAAAAAATAGGGTTTCTACCTCGATACCGAAGATGGTTTGAGCAAACTAAAGAATTTTATCAACAGTCGTGTCAAGTAAAAAAGAAAATAAGCCAATAACCTCTAGCGGATTACTAATAGTTGCACTACATGACACAAACGTTATCTGTGAATCTAGATAGGGTGATTGAGTATGGGTAAGGAGCGATCATCGTGTAGACCTTGACGTACTTCCAACAGCTGCACAGATCCGTCGGAGTCGTCGTAGAATCATAGCGACGTGACTATAACAACTTTAGAAAAACTCATATATAAAGACCTGAACAATACCTTCCAAGCAGACCAATGTAATAATGTAACTCATCGACAACTACGATCCTTAAATTCTGAAAGAATCTACGGAAGCGGTCAGATTCTTTCCAATTTCGGCATAGGTGTATGTATCACCTTCTCCATAAATCTTCATGGGGCAGAATAGAAGCATGAAGCATATCCTATCATCGTCGTTGAACCATGCGAGAAAACACTTTGGTTAAGCGAATGACACTCACAAAATTGGTAAGAATTGCTGATGCATTTTCTCGAATATCTGAGGAAAGTCAAGATTAACATGATTTCGAAAGAGAAAAAAGAGAACTTTGCAAACATCGGCGCTGGGTATCAGGTGTATCACCGTCATATGTTCCAACCTACAGAGAACTGTCAACTGAAAGATCGGAGCTTTTCTAAAAATGTCACCTGAATATGTTCTAGGCCAGGATGGCAACTTAGAAGTTGTTCCAGTGCTAAACGTTGGTCTTGAGCTAAAGCCTGAATTAATCTCAGTCAGTGAAATCCGACAATGGTAACGTTGTTAAAAGTACTTTTGTAGGGTAAATAAACATCGCTGTGCTTTCCGGCTCATTTTCTAAATACCGCAAGAAGGGCACCTGTGTCCATAATGAGTCCAGCAATTATGACGAATGGCAAACGGTAAAAAGTACCTGGTAAATGATACTTTTACCCGAAGCAGTTCGAGTTGATACAATGACATTAGATGATCTGTCGATAGCGTTGATAGCGGCAGCTTGGTGGCCGTAAAGATCAGTAATATTTCTAGCGGATTGTATGGCATTGACAATGGCCGTGGAAAGAGGCTTGTCCAAAATTCCTAGAATTCAACTTTGAAGACGTTGTCCTTGAAAGACAAAGTTTAAAGCTTACCTATGCTTCCAGTTGCGCTCGGTACCGTTTCTCTATACTTGATTTGTCCTTCGTACCAGTCAAGTCCGGTGAAATCGTTGATGTCTTCTTCATCATAGTTTCTCGATTGCTCGCCCGTAATCTCCCGCAATACCTGAGCTATAGGAGGTCTATTTTTTAGATCGGGAATCAGTATTTCTTTTGATCCTTTTTGCCGTGTGCGTGAGATCGAGGGCAAAACAGGAATATGGTCTCTCGCAGCAGCCTGCACAAGCTCAACAGGTGATTCACCTGGTGGAACCGCTAACAAGAGCCTGATAACCAGAGCCTTAGCCAGTGTTTGGGAGATACGGAATAAAGCGTACTCGTCTACAGCTCTTTCAAATCTTTCGTTTCTTTTTTCTATGAACGTCTTCAGTGCGGCAGGGGATAGTGACGGTGGCAAAGAAAACGATTTCCTCTCGCTGCATTCAAAAGTTTAGTCCCCTGAGCAGCACAAAAATAAGTCACGCGCCTCCGTTTAGCATTGTTTGTTTTGTGAACGCAATCAGAAAACTCAAGAACGAGAACGTGCTCTTTTTCTTGGGTATTTAGAGTGTGACTTGGTAACTGGAAATCAGGTGATTTCCCTCTATCCGAGCTAGTTCCAGCATTGATACGATGTTGACTTTCAGAAATATAGACAAATTTGATATGTTCTGGAAATATTGCTCTGAAAGGAAATTCAAAGACGCGTCAGCGCATGAATTAAACGAACCAACTTGAGCTCTGCAACCTTGCTTAAATCTAATGGCCTATTGCTTTTCGAATCCTTGAATTGGGTGGCATTGTGCATTCATCACTCACTTGTTCAATATCTTCTCAACGGAAACACGAATTGTCTGGAAGGTCGTGGCTATATGTTGACGAGATGAGCAGAATGCCAGAACGGTGTTCAACGCTTTGTAAATCTGTTCACTCGGTAAAAAATGAGATATTTATCGAACATTATTTGTTATATATACCTTCAGGAGCTGAAAAAAAAAATTAATGAGAATTAATAGATTTCAAACACATGAAAATACATCGTGAAAGTATTCCGGCCAATTTGGTTTGCGCGAGGTTGTCTTGCCTGTATTTTGCTTCTTAGTGGTACAAGTTGTAGGTCTTGAAATAGTGCTTGAAGATTCATTGGGACTTCTGGCTCTTTTTTTAGACGACATTGATCATGCTATTCCCTTAACACAGGGAAAGTTAATGGAGCGGTCTTATGATTTCAGCAAAGCGTGTCCGTAACAAATTGTGACTCTCGGGGTTGTTGTATCCAACTATTTACTTCCGAGAATTGTTTACTTATAAATATCTGATTGTTTCGGGGGAGGTTTCGAGCTTACTGCTACGTCAATGAATTAAGATTTTGAATTGTCCGTCCCTACTAACACATCGCTCATGCCTTCGGGATTGACACTTTCGCCCTGGGTGAAACTACGACTTAGGTGGAGTATAACACCTCCGCTGGAACCGAGAGACATTCCTCCAAGAACAACTGAACGGCTCCGAGTTGATTTATGTTTCAAGTTTTTTAAGCAAATGGATAACTCACGGTCGATGACCCTTGCCCGGTTCCAGAATATCGCAGAAGTCAAAACTCCTGACAGTACTGCACCTATTGTGCTGTAATCATCTACTCGTCTTTGTGTTACCTAAGGATAATTAATTGACCCTATGGAGAAAAAGTATACTGATGAACACATGCATTGTAATGGAGTCGGACACTCCGATCGTGTATGCTCTCTGCCGATTTATTCCTTAATAGTCCCCATGCGGCTGTTCCTCCGAGAGCGGCACCTCCGAAAGAACCAATCCAAGTCGCCCTTAAAATGCGAGCTATCGAAAAACTGGAGCGGCCTTTGCGCCATAGAAGAAGCCCTGTGTACAGCGGGGGTGTGAGTAGGGAGAATGCTTGGTAACCTTTGAATGCCGCGTGGCGAATGACATGTTGTCGGTCTGTTTCTGTAATAAAAGCTTTGGTACTGGGATTGTCGCTATCCGACATAGTTGGTCGATGAAGTCCAAGGCACTGTCGTCTGCAGCGGAGCGTAAACTTACATGCGAGGTCCACTCATTGGTCAAAATGTGATGCCTTCGCTGTAAGTCATCTCCATTTGTACAATGTACGTAAATGTATCAACTATCACATAAATGATCTGTATCAATGAACAATGCAATTTGGCAGTGCAAGTGCGGTGATTTGAGCACAATTTGGACGCCCCAACAGCCCAGGCAACGGTGAAGTCCGGCCTGCAGAGAGTGATGGCATATGCCACGGCGCACGTTACGTCCCACGACTTTCTTACTGCGCTTGCAAACGGACTTGTGGCTGTTTTACATATCAAGGAAATGGACACGATCAAGGATTGCGACGGTGTGCAGCCTCAATTGAGCGTGTGACATATAATTTGTCACGGTCTTTTCGATCGCAACAGTTCTTGTCTTCGCAGCTAATGTACTAACCACCTTACGTTGATATCGAGAGTATGGAAACAATCTTCGGAAAAAGAAAGAGCAAACCGCGTCAGTCATCTGTGAATGCTCAGAATCTCGAGGAGCTTTCCGTACCTTACGACAGGACGTTGCCCGCCAGGTCTCCCATTCCAGTCGGTACCGTTTCTCAAGTTCTCCGAAGTTCCGCCTCTCCGTCCATCTCAGCGCCGTTCACAAATCCCTCCCTAACATCCGAAGGAACAGAGCTAAACAAAGACAGGAGGAAACACGAACGCGATGCTCAATTCCCGGATCACACTGCCCGGTCAACACTTTCGTCTGCTTATTTAACCACTCAGAACGGTACTCAAAGTAATCACTCATCTTGGTCAAACAGTCCTGCCTCATCGTCTTTCATGTCTCCGCACCCCTCTTTCACCGGAGATACAAGAGGCCCATCAAATACAATTACAGACTTCGGACAGGTTTCCGGTAGTAATAGAACTTCTGGAAGGAAGTCCCCTATACCCGCTATTGCAAATTCCACCCAACGACCAAGTTCTGTTTCCACTAGCAGGAGTGATCGATATACACCCTCCATAGAGAGCAGTCTCGCAGCTGAATCTATTCTGTCACATCTTCCAGGCATTCACCACACCCATAATCGACAATCCTCATATGATGAGTTTTTCTTCCCGCGTCCGGAGACAGACGAGGAAATTGAGGCTCTCTTTCAACAAGTCAGAGCCCGCCTAGGAATTCACGACTCGTCAAACATTACCATCGAACAAAAATGGCAAATTGTACATCAAGACGAACAGGCCAAATTCAGGGCGCAGCGTAAGAAACAGAACGATTTGCGGAAACAGGCTGCTACGGGTCAAGCGAGCATCAATGCAATATCCAAGGACACCCCCGAGTGGTATTTGAAGAAGTTTATGGATTCTACTATTACTCCAAAACATGTACAAAGTTTAGCGGTCTCGTTACGGACACTCCCAATTGAGTGAGTCTATACATTAATCCTCTAAGCTTATTGACATTTTATTAACTTTGGGTTAGATGGGTCAAACATTTTATCAGTTTACAAGGTCTTTCGGTAATAGTTCAAGCCTTGAGCGCTATTAGCCGAAAAGGGAATCAGAGGTTAGTCGCTTTTTACTTGTATACTCATCTACGCTACACGGAATCTTCCAGGAGAGAAAGCGACATTCAACTTGAGCTTGAAATTGTTCGCTGCATTAAGAATCTTCTGAACAGCTCTGCTGCCGCTATTGATGCACTCACTCAACCACAAATTATAATTAATTTAACATGCTCTCTTAACTCGCCAAACCTACAAGCACGACGGCTTCTGACCGAGATCCTTATTTTTATATGCTATTATAACGAAGGCTCGCGGATACCTGATATCTTGAATGGACTTCAAGCACTTAGCCAAGCAAATGGAGAGATAGGTGTTTATGATTACTGGTTCAGAAGCCTCGAGTCTACATTAAGTGGAAGAGGCAAGATGGGAAGTTTGGTAGGGGCAAGCGAAGAAATTCGACGGGCGGGACCTATTGATGGTTCCCTTAACGAGTACGCCGTGAGTTGACACAGTTCTCATAGTTATACGATTCATCATACACTCAACCACGAAACAGATCAGCAACGCTATTCTCATTGTTAGTCTTGTTAGTGAATGTGATGACCTCGATCTACGGGTCCACTATCGATCTCAAATGGAAGCTGCAGGACTTCGTCGTGTCTTTGACCGACTCAGAGAATTTGAGTCGGAGCAAATTGACCGTCAGCTGAAGAACTGGGATTCGCTCGAAACCGAAGATCATCAGCGACTGATGGAATTATACGACCAGGAGATTCTCAAGAACATCCGCGATCCCAAGGAGATTTATGAGGCTATAGACAAGAAAACCGTTGGCTCAAAAGCCCATGACTATTTCCTTTCCGCAATGCGACATCTCCTTCTCATTCGAGGGGAAACGGAAGAGACGGCTCGATATTTTCAACTTGTCGACTCTTTGATATCCTCCATTGTACTAGATCGAAATCCCAACTTTACCGGTGGACTCTCCAGTATCACCGGCGTTTCTGTTGCTAGATTAGTAGCTCAAATAGGAGATCAAGACCATAGTCAAGAACTTGAAGAGGAATTGAAGATTCTACGGACTCGCCTTCAATCCCTTGAATTGGAGAAGGAAGACTTGCAGTCACGTCTTGATCGGAGTGCGGATGGTCTCGTAGGAGAGCTGGTCAAACGTGCGGAAGAACTAGAAGAGAAGCTGAAACTATCTAGGCAGAATACGGAACATCTAAAAGCCCAAATTTATGAACAGAAGAAAGGATACGGTGAACAAGTTCACCAGCTTGAAGTGCAGATGTCCGAGTTATTCCGGATGCTGCGTGAAGCTAATGGATTTGAGAAGTTATTCTCCGATCCCAATCCCAATGCCACGAATGCTGAACGCATGAGTCGACAAGACATGGTCACGATGCTAGCCAAGCAACTCGAGAGACAAAAGACAATCGGGATATTAGAAGGCAAGCATAGAAAGAGAACAACGCGGGCAAAGGATCAACAAACATACCCACGTGGACTTGGAAATAGATTTTCCGATAGCGAAGAAGATGAACACGGGGTAGAAAGCGAAGATACTACCATAACGCAGAAAGCTCCAACCAAAAAGGTCCGAAAACCCACGGCTTTCAATCATATTGCCGAAGTGTCTTCAGATGAAGAAGGAACGAATGACCTGAACACCACCGGGGACTCCACTGTGCGTCTTTTTTTCCAGCGTTCGGTTCATATTATTTGTTTCTGAATGATAGTGCTTAATAGACTTCAACAATCGTTACGGACCCAAGTTCAGGTCAGAAAAAGTCTGGTAAACCCCTCACATTCTTAGATGATCTCAAGCGAAGGGTCGGCGAAACTGTTGACCCTGATGGAAGTGCAACTGAAGATACAGCTAGTGAGATCGCTTTATCAAGAGAAAGTGGTCTGACAGATGCGACTAAGGATACTGTTGCTACTTCTATCGGAATAAGCGAAGATCTATCATCGAAACCAGGTGAAGAGACATCCTTGCTACCTCCTCCGCCTCCACCACCACCACCACCCCTCCTCCGCCACCTCCTCCGCCACCACCGCCACCGCCAGGTGGTTTGTTTGGTGCCCCTCCTCCGCCTCCGCCACCACCACCACCGCCACCACCAGGCTGGAGAACGCCAATATCCGCCCCGCCGAGTGCTGTGCCCACGTCCGCAGCTAGTTCCGCTCCCAGATTCCTTGATCCTTCTTCAAATTCATTACCTTCCTCAGCCGTAACACAAAGTTCGATTTCCGGTGTCGGTCATTTGCTAAATAATCGCAAAGACACACAGATTGTGTCGAGCATCAAGATGAAACAATTGCAATGGGATAAATTGGCACCACAGCAAGTTGGGAAAACTTTATGGAGCGGAAACTCGGTCGAGGAGGAGAAGCAGTGGGTTAAAAGGTTGCAGCTTGATGGTGTTTGGACCGAAATGGAGGAAGATTTCAAAGCCAAACAAATTGTTGTCAACTGGATGGGTATGGTCACCATTTTTACTTGCGGGCCTTTTTCGTCTGAAGAGTGACATATAGTGAAGCAAAAGAAAGCGGAGTTGAAGAGCGTTCTCGACCCGGAGACTAAGAAACGTGTTGGTATGTTTTCACGTTTGCTTTTACCCTATCACACTGTTTCTACTGAACCTCTTAGAAATTACTATTCAACGCGTCAAGAATTTGCCTTCGGAGGAAATTGCACGGAAAATAATGGAGTGTGACGCCGAAGTGTGCACTCAAGTGTTCTTGACTGGATTGAAATCAGTATTGCCTTCGCCTGAAGAGGTTGGAAAATTGAATGTGTATCGAAATTCGCCTCCAGAGGAGCTGAACGATCTACATCCTTCTGACCGTTTGATGGTACAGCTGATCAAAATAGAACGACTGGGCCCTCGTATACAGGGAATGCTGTACAAAATCAGCTTCGATGAGACTATTGAGGTTCTTATTGATGTACGTATGCTCATTATTTTTCAAAATATGCTACGCTGACAACTTTCATCAATCAGAGTGCCGATAAGCTTCTTGAGGCTGGACAGGCTTTGCAAAATGCCAACAAATTCAAACAGCTTTTGAATGTATGGTTCTACACTATGCTTTATGTTTGACTTTGCCGTGCTTATAGCGTTTTATTAGCTGATTTTGTTGATCGGTAACTATATGAATGGGACTAGCATGAAAGGTGGTGCCTTTGGTTTCCGAGTGAGCAGTATAAACAAGGTCAGCGCTTTAGTCTTTGTTTTATTTCCTGTTTTTCTGAAAGTTTTGAATGGTACTAGTTGGTCGATACTAAATCCGCTCACAACACGACGTTGTTGCATTTCCTTGAACGAGTAGTGGCGAAACAATTCCCTGAAATGGAGGACTTCTTGGAAGAATTAGCGAAGCCAGCCGAGGCTTATAGAGGTTAGCTCGCACTCCTTACCGAACTTTGACTAAAATTAATGGCTTCTCGTTGTAGTTAATTTACAAGATGTTCGGCGTGATCTTGCCGAAATTCGGGAGGGACTTCAGAAGATTCGTCAGGAATTAGAAGAGCACTTTACCGATATCAGTAAATTGCATCCCGATGATCGTTATGCTAAGAAGATGTGGCGTTTCGTTGGAGAGGCGAAGGAACGTGTTGATGACTTGGTCGACAGGGTCAATCTCGCAGAGACCACCTTCACAGAAGTCGTAAATTATTATGGCGAAGACGAAAGAATGTCCTCGAGGGATTTCTATGGTATCTTTAAGACATTTATTACTTCATATAGGGTAATGGATTTACACTCTCTTCTTGTTGACTATTTCTATTTTTACTAATCGCTGGCTTGTTGTAGAAATGCAAGTCTGACAACCAAACATGGGTGGAGGAACAAGCCGCTATACAAAAGCGAAAGGAACAGCAAGAGAAGATACAAGCCAATCGAGTCAAGGCCAAGGAGAATCTATCTGAAAGTCAAACGGAGGATGTGCTTGTACTGGATGCTTTGCTCGACAAACTGAAAAGTGGTGATAAAGCTGCAGGAATACGGACACGTCGGCGGAAGAATGTTGCGCCAACGCGGGTGGTCGTACCAATTGGCGGGGAGAACGATGCAGCAGATATCGCAAAAGATTTGCTGGCGCAGTTGAATCCTGAGGGCTTTGAGATGAAACTGCCGCTTTCACCGACGTACGCGAAACGACGGCTACGGCAAAGACGACAATCGAGTTCAACAAATGGTGAGTCCCCTCAGCAGGATGATCCGGGGTACTCGTCGCCTGTATTTTCTCCTTCGATGACGCCGCTAGAACTTGAGCCTTCGAAGGGAAGTGACAAACAGGGCTAGTTCTATTCTATCATATCCTATTCGACTTTTTGTATACCAACCAGTAGTGTATCTGTATTCCGTTACTAATGATTGATGATAAATGCGATGATGATGATGATGACGATGAAGATGAAGATGAAGATTATATTCAAATATATATCCCATCCCAAAAGTAAGCTATTGTTGCCACGAGATGCCACGCGAGCCGGATTCCCACCGAAACGATGCAGTCTCACTGGCTATTTTTGACCCAGGGCTGTGATCATCTCATCTTGGACCGTCCCACATTTTCCACTCCGTCGCTCGCTGTCGACGAACCCCAGCACGCATTGTTGACCGTTATTTCTTGCCTGTTTATCTTTCTATTTCTCATTTTCTTTCCAACTATTATCTTTCATTCAATTTCGAAGAGTATATCAAAAAATGGACCTCGCTCCAAAACTCATCACCACCTTGCAACCAATACCTCGCAAGGACAGCGCACAGATGCTGGTCGATGCTCCAATGACACCGCCAACGTCTCCGTTACCCCAGGATACAGCTCCCTCACAACAGCCGGATGCTCCTACCACTCCTCAATCCGAGCCACCACCTTCATTTCCTAACGAGTCAATAGATCAAATCATGGAGTTGCAAAACTTGCAGCTTACTCAGAGCAGAGACAACAATATGGATATTCAACCCCTAGAGGAAGAATGGCAATCTTCGGAACATCCAGAGCCTCCGCTGAGATCTCTTGAGGACGAGTCAAATCACCTAGTCCCATCTAGCAACATAAAGCTATCAGATTTTGATGTAGTTGAAACGCTCGGTAAGTGTATGCTTGCGTTCTCAGCTAGTTAACATTGTTTGCTTATGATTTAATTTGTCCATGCGGAAAGGAACCGGAACGTTTGCCCGTGTTCTACTGGTCAGATTGCGAAACTCTGCTACACCGCTACATCCCATGAAGTTCTTTGCCATGAAAGTTCTATCAAAACTGGAAGTCGTTCGTCTTCGTCAGGTCGAACATGTTAACTCAGAACGTTATATTCTCGCTCGAGTCAAGCACCCATTTGTTGTTGACCTATATGCCACCTTCCAGGACGACTTGAACATCTACATGCTCATGTCTTACGTTCCTGGAGGTGAGCTATTCACGCACCTCCGTCGGGCTGGTCGATTCACTCCTGACGTGACCCGCTTCTATTTGGCAACCATCATATTGGCTCTCAAGTTCCTCCACTCATATAATATTGTGTACCGTGATTTGAAACCGGAAAACCTCTTACTCGACTCGCGTGGATATTTACGACTCACTGATTTCGGTTTCGCTAAAAGGGTCGACGATCGTACTTTTACATTATGTGGCACTCCAGAATACCTTGCCCCAGAAATAATTCAATCCGAAGGTCACGGAAAAGCTGCCGATTGGTGGGCTTGCGGGATTTTGTGCTATGAAATGCTGGTTGGCTATCCGCCGTTCTACGACGCAAATGCACCCGGTTTATACGAAAAAATTCTCCGTGGGCGAATTAGATGGCCTGCTAATATTGATCCGCTTTCCAGGACTATTGTCAGAGCTTTTCTGCACCCTGACCGTTCCAGGCGATTGGGAAATCTTATAGGCGGTCCTGACGACGTCCTAAATCATCCTTGGTTCCGCGGCGTAGACTGGGAAGCCCTAGAAAGACGAGAGATTCGGGTAAGTTCATATATAGAAACATAGCTATTATTCTCTCTGTTCATTCATTTCCGTTCATTTCCCTTTCAATACAGGCCCCTATCATTCCCCATGTATCCGCGTCAGATGACACTCGCCACTTTTCGGACCTACCTCTTCCTCCTGCGCGGGATATTCCTGGTCTAGTCCAAGGACTCTATGTGCCTGGCAGTCCACTCGCCCCCATTTCACCTTCTACAGAAAATGACACATCTATCAACGACTTATTCCGAGACTTCTGAGAAGTCGAAATTTGCCTCTCATTTCTCGCCTCGCAATACCTTTTTCTTCTACTATTATACAGGTTTAATCTATATCACACACCCCCTTTGTTGGCGTCTTTTTTTCTTCCATATCTATTCATTCCCTTGATATCTCCTTTCTTACTATATTGGCAGCCCTATAACCCTTCCTATTCTTTTCTTTTCTTTCGTTTTCCAACTGTAGCATCTACCATGCGTGGAAGGACCACCGTAGTCCTGTTCCCCGCATGCTTTGTATCGTTTCTCCTTATCAGTGTAGTGACTGATCCCTGCTGTAATTTAATACATATTCCTGCTCTTTTGTTAGCAATAAACTATGGTTAATGTTACGCTGCGCGTGCGCGTTCTTTGTAGATGAGTCAAAGGCTAAGGCTGAACGCGTTATGTAATGAAGATGCGGTATAAAAACTGCCACCTTTGTTGAGGTGCCTTTTCCCGAGCCAGTGTCGGTCACGATAGCTGGGTTATGTCTAATGATAGGGACGTAGACGACATCGAATTTTTATACGAGACGTGAGTGACTTGCTCTTCTGAGTGACCGGGTTACCATTTGCCAAACAATCTGATTGATCTAGTCAACCGTCCCTTCTCGAGTGTCAAGTATGCAATACCTCACTTCAACCATTTACCCTTGAACAACGACAAGCACATTATGATTCACATTTTGAAGACCATCGTGAGCTCTGTTACACTATCAAACAAATGAATATCTGATCTATTATCGTCGTACACCAGCTTCTACATCTATACCTCCCAATAATTCAAATAATGCCAGTCCCAACGTAGCCAATTCCTCTAAATCTACCATGAAGAAAGCTGTTAAACCGTCCTCGCAAAATATATTTTGGCTTCCCACACAGACAGCTCCTCCTCCTTCCAACTTTACTCCAGGTGAGACCCCATTCGTTTCTTCGTTGAATTAACAACAGGCCGACCCCTGATTTCGTGTCAGGCGTAATACCAGTGTTGAAACACGCACTGCATAAAACCCACGCCAAGGGTTTAACATCCAAAGCTGTTCTGTGTCATAATGACGTGACCCATATAGCCACGGAGTTCTGGGATTCGACGTGGGGATGCGGGTAAGAGAGCTCTCCTTGCTCTGAAACAACTTGGTACTACGTCACCGATCCCATTTAGTTATCGGAATTTTCTTATGGCATGTACATCGCTGATGACTCAAAGTTTCCAACCGTTCTATTATCCTTTATTGGATGACCAAGAGAAACCTCCCGGAATAAGGAACCTCCAACATTGGATTGAGGATGCTTGGGCAAAAGGTTCCATACACTTTATGAATACCTTTTTCTGAGTCATTCAATCGAATAACCCTAGGTTATGATAAGGAAGGAGCGGATGATTTACGACATAAACTTGTCGGAACATCTAAATGGATTGGAACCGCAGGTACTTTCCTGATTGTTTTTTCTTCCATTCTCCGACACAGTACTCCCAGAGCTTTGCGTCGCTTTCACCTCGAAAGGAATCCCGTATGTGACCAGGTTGTCGGCGAAAGTAGTGCCTAATTTATTTTCAGAGCCCAATTGGTTGATTTCCCTGGAACAAAGAGAGGCAAGTTGTTTTGTGCGCCAGGAGACGAGTAAATTCATCCCACATTAGGACCTGAGGCTGTCGTCGAATGGATAGTCAATTATTTTTCTCCTCCAAACGAAACTAAACTCCCACTCGATGCGTTTGACGCGCTGAAAGGTGCTAAACCGATTGTAGTCACTGAGAGGATGCCCATAATTCTTCAGGTAGCTACTCTTCCTTGCCCCAGATAAACTGACGCTCAAACATCTCAAATAGCATTCCGGTCATTCGCGAACGGTAGTTGGTTATGAGATGAATAAGAAAGGACAGCCTATTCTTCTTGTATTCGATCCTGCAAAGTAAGATTTCTCATTACATGTACACCGGCTGAATTAACCTCTTCAAGCTTAGGAGAATGAAGACGAACTTGCGACAAGCTGCACTCTCTGCTCATTCGCCCTCGGCAGATCACAAGAAAGCATTTAGCTTCTTTGATAGACTTTTCAACTCTCAGAAGATCACGAATCATGATCGGAAAAGAAGATTGTCTAGCCTCGGTGCCGATAAGAGAGAAAGCAAGCGAACGAAAGGCAAAAGCCAAGAGCTAAAGCCAGGAGGAGAGGATTCTGATGACGCGATTGTGATAAGTGATGAAACTGAGGCTTCCGATGAAGATGACATTATGGACGGCCTAGATCCCGTTAGGGTGGTAAACTCATTCAGAGTGACCCTGGCGAAATTAGCGTAAGTATTTCGGGTGATGTACACTCGATGTTTCTTGTTGTTTTTCTTCACCGATGACCTTTCCCTCCTTAGTAAGAAAGATAAATACCAGATATTGTATTTCCCTCTTGAAGACCCCCTCACTGAGGAGCAGAAGCGGAGTCGACAAGTAGTTACGAGCGTAGTTGTTCTCTAGTCTAACAGCACATATATATATATACCTTGCATAGTTACTGTTCATTATCATTATTGCCTCATACATATTCTTGCATGCGGTTCTGCTCTGCAGAAATCCCCCGGCTTACTAAGTAAATACTCGTCATCCGCGGCGATGCGCGCGAAGATCTTTCTCACACATACAAACTACCGCCTTCTCTGATCTCGTCCTGCTTATTACAATGATTCATTCTGGCGTTAAATAGTATAACCTTTATTTCCAAATTGCCATGAGCAATATCTACTCAACCCAGCTCCTCCCTACCGCTGCAACTCATAAGTCGTCCCTCGCAAGCTATCTGGACGGGTTATGGAATGCAACGTCCGAGAAATTGACTAGTGTCGCCTCGTACTCTTTCCCTAGTTTAGCGAGGTCTATTGTTCTTAGGTATGGTATTCCGTTCGGATAGAAATAGAATCTCGCCCATACATCAATCATGTTGGTGTGTTTACCTTAGAGCTCTGCAAAGTCTACGATTTGGGGAACTTCGTATTATCACACCAGAGAAAGAAGTATTGACATTTGGGAGTACCGACCAAGACTCTTCTTTTGCGTTAAGAGCTGAACTTCGGATAAATCGACCTTCATTCTGGACGAGAGTGCTATTGTCGGCCGATCTTGGTTTTGGCGAAGCTTATATGTACGGAGATGGTGTGTTTCCGTGTATCTTTTGAAGTCAACCACTGAATCATTTTGTTGCCTGCAGTGGATTGCGATGATATACCAACGTTCCTTAAGGTAACTCAGTTATTTTTGGAGAGCGCTACGGTCAACTAATCACAGATATTCAGCTTATGATTTTGAATAGCCAACGAATCAAGGCACAACTTGCTCCTGCTGGCAGTTTGTTCCTTTCGAAAGCTAGTCTTCTTACCGCCGCTCGTTTTCTGGGCGACTTGTCAACCACCCGGGCTAATATCTCGGCCCATTATGACATTGACAACACAATGTAAACCATTTCTCAAAGGATTTTGCAGACCTCGGTGCTATTCAGTAATCTATTCGTGAATTAGGTTCGCCGCATTTCTCAGTCCCGATATGAACTATTCCTCTGCGATTTTCAAAGACTTTGAAGAGGACATTCGACCTGATATTTCAGGGAAGAAGTTAGAAACGCTTGAAGAGGCTCAAATTAGGAAAATGAGGTACTGTCTTATGAGTAACTTCATTCCAAATACTTCTTATATCACACCACTTTAGAAACCTAATCTATCATGCACGTATTGGAGAAAACCACAGATTGCTAGAGATAGGTCAGCATTTGAGTACTTCCACTATGCTCATCAATTGAAAATCGTGAAGGAACGGGCTGGGGCTCATTCGCTATTCTGGCTGTACAGATGACAGGTTGTACCGTTGAAACCCTCACTCTATCCTCTGAACAGAAGACCTTGGCTGAAGAGCGCATCGAAGCAGCCGGATTATCTGACAAGATCACAGTACATTTGATGGATTATCGAGAAATAAAGAAATTTCCAGAATGGAAGCACCATTTTGATAGGTTTATCAGCGTCGAAATGATGGAACATGTTGGAAAGGAATTTTTTGAAGCATATTGGGATGTTGTCGATTGGGCTTTGAAAGAAGATGATGCGGTTGGTTGTGTTCAGGTTATCACACTACCCGAAGCCAGTTTGTAACTTTCGTTTGACTCTCCTTTATTTATCACTCACCCGCTTATTCTTTTTTGGTAGATGTTGAACAGTATGATCGGAAGGTGGATTTCATACGGAAATGGGTAAGACCTTACGCTGTACTGCCTGTAAGAGTCTGACCTTTTTCTGGGTATAATTTAGAGTATGTTTGCCGATGTAGTCAGTTGAGTCATTCAACTAAGATTGGACACATAGTATTCCCCGGAGGTTATCTTCCCAGTTTAACTCATTTAATCTCAACTATGACGAGTGGTACAAAAGGTCGTCTGACAACCGACTCAGTCTGGAATATTGGTCCACACTACGCACGCACATTACGGGAATGGAATCGCAACTTCTCGCGCAACTTTGAAGACATCATTGCGCCCGGTTTAAGGACTCGTTACAATCTGTCAGATTCTGATTTGGAAATCCTCCGGAGAAAGTGGCGCTGTAAGAGTTCTCGGTTATCTTATTTGTATGCATTTCTAATGTGAATTTCTGTCCATCCATAAGTTTATTTGTAAGTCCTCGTCAAAAAATTTGGATTGGCGGCTAAAACTCTTGAACCTTTCTTATAGTGAATACTGTGAAGCGGGTTTTGCTACAAGGACAATAGGTGACCATATAATCTCGTTTACTCGAGAAGGCAATACGGCGCTGGGTTGCACCTGGGACGAATATAATAAAGTTGACGTATTCAGATCTAAATAAACTCGTATGGATAGTGGAACGCAAGCATATGATGTTTCTATGCATTTAGCAAAGGCTCTATTTACATAGCTGTGTAATTTGCTTAGTGTTCGTTTGTATCGCTCGTCTGTGTTTTGAGCCATGCGGTTTTTCAGATTTATCCTCAATATCAGAGTCATTTTATCCTTCACATATTTTATTTCTTCGGTTATTTCCTCGTATACGACAATACACAATATGTGTACAACCCAAATATTACCGAATTGGCGATTCGAGACGGCTTTGCTTTATGATAATTCCGGCAGATTTGCTCGGCATGGGCAACTCGGAAACCTCTCCATCCAGCAAGTGTCCTGTGGACCACTCTTCATGGAATAACTCAGGTTATCCTTCGAAAACAGACTCTTCTGCGCAAACTTCTCAAAGCTCGAATGTCGATGCTCCACCGTCATTGCCAACTTCCCGTGAGGTTTCATCCATCCCTCGCACAGATACGGAAAACTGGGTTTATCCATCGGAAGCCCAGTTCTTTGCGGCAATGGCTCGAAAACAACATAATCCACAAGCTACTGATATGCGAGTGATTGTACCCATTCATAATGCCGTCAATGAGCGAACATGGGAGGCTGTAAAAGCTTGGGAGAACGGCAGAGGCGGCGAAAAATGTGGAGGGGTCAAGCTCGTCAGTTTCAAAGGTAGACCAGGGGATAGGAGCCCTAAAGCATGGATGAAAGTACTACTTGGGTCAGTTTCCCATTATTGTTATTCGCCCTCAATTTTCTGACATGCGCGTTGGTAGCTACACTGCTCCTTTCGACAGACATGACTGGATCATTGAAAGATGCGGTAAACGCATGAGATACGTCGTAGATTTTTATTCAGGTCGTTCAGATCCTTCATCTCCTCATTCGCCTTCATTCTACATCGACGCACGACCCGCCTTGGACAACTGGGATGCTTTCAAAATGCGTACAGAAAGAGTTTGGAGTACTTGGACGAGCAGTTTGCTCGGCAAAAAAGCATCATAGCATGTATATTATTAGTAGCATAATAAAGTAATTTTGGTGATCTTTTGGTATGATAAATAAGCTCGTCAAGGTTTCCGTTTCTTTGGTGCGGGACGCGTTTGGAGCTCTGCCTCGCTTTCCGTCTCGCTGCTTTCTTCAGCCTCTTCCTCGTCTTCCTCGCTCCCAATGTCACTAATCTCTTCGTCATCATCCCATTCACCTTCATCGTCATCGTCATCCGCATCATCATTTTCCTCCTGTGAATATTCATTATCATCATCATCACCCTCATCGTTTTCATCCGCTTCAGGCTGTCTCTGTTTTGAGGTCGCTTTTTTCTTCTTCTGAACATTTCGCTCCTGCTCTTCCTTCCTCTCTTTTCGTAATTTTTGTCTAGCGTCGTGTTCGGCCTTTTGCCGTTCAGCCTCTTTTTTCGTCTTCTTGACTACAAGGAAATGTTTGGTACCTCAAATACACAAAACGAGAGCCAAAAAAAAAAGACATACCAAACCGGTGAAAGATAACAGACCCCTCTTTACCGGGAATACCTTCTACAATCTTAATAAGGCTCAGTTCCATTCTTGGACCGATTTCATCGAGTCTCACGGCTCGACGGTCGCCTTTCTTGTTATTTCGGCCGACATAATCCCTAGGTAATGAAACGGCGTTGTCTGAGTCCTCCTCTCCCGCACTGGAAGCAGCACTAGATGCAGACTCGTAGCCATTGACCGTCTTCTTCAGCAAGAAATCAGCCACATCTTGGTGATTGCTGAGATCCAGAGTAGACTCTTTCCCGCCAGCCGTCGTTTCAACCACTTTCCGTACTCGTCTAGACACTCCATAAGGTCGAACTGTTATCCGATAGTGACGAAAATTAATTCTTTCCGTTGATTCATCGTAAGATATTAAGACCACTCTTCGGGCGGAAGGAAGAGATATTGATTTGGGAGAGAGTGAAGGAAATACCGACTGGAGAGCTTTCACGAGTAATGAGAGTTGGGGTGTATTCGGTGACGACTGTGGAAACGAAGCGAGAACAAGCTACAGGATTATTAAAAATTATAGATCAGTCTGAGACGCAGCCGTAAAAAAAAAACAAGATTGCACACCAAGGGTGGTGATAAATATTCAGTCCCAGCACTACGAGGGCGGCGAACTGAATTAAGAATATCTTTTATAAGGCTATATCTTTCTATTCTGAAACTGAATGTAGGTCCTGCTGGTAGCCTGACGAGGCGCAATGACGGAGCAATAGGTGTGACGGTAAATGCAAGAAGATGTGTAACTTTTAAAGCTGGCGCAAGCACTATATAATCTTTTAATTTGTTTTTCGACCGTTCCTAGAAGAAAGGTGCAAGCTCCATCATCGAATAGTGTTTACTAATGACAAAAAGCAACTCACCTTCAACCTGGCTGCAGTATTCGGCTCCAAGACCTTTCTCATATCTCTGACCAGTTGTGTGATCGATCGTCCAACTTGACCATGCTTAATGACAAATGATTTTGGGGTATTATCCTTAGTTGAATCTGCCGTTTTGCCTTTCAAATGTGTTCGATTCTTTCGTCGTTTCGCCATGGAACCAAGTTGAAATTAGTGCGTTAAGAATTTAATGTCACGCAGTCACACAATAATCTTCAATATGCTGCTGTTCAACTCATCCTATTGGTCTCTCTCCTACTACAGCTAAGTCTCTCAGTATAAAAGCCACTTCCTCTACGCGCCGTTCTAGACCATTGAGTTTCTCCAGTCTATTCTCGAATTCCTGCAGTATTTCGCGTTCTGTTCTGGACAGTAAATTCTCGTCCTTCATGACGTCGCTGCGAGCTCGTTTTTCAAGGACGCTTTTTACAACCGGATCCTCTTCTTCGGCTGATTTTCTTGAAAGGATATTGAACAATGTTTTGTGAAGATTGCCTAGGAGGACTGAATATGCCTTATGTAGGTCCACGTACCTAAAAAGAAGTTCAGTCAAGCAAAGCAGAGAACTAGATTAAGTTCAGTAGTTTTCACCATAAGTAAAACGTTCGCGCAGGGTTACGGTCATTGCCTTTAGGAACTTCTTGCAAGGAGATAATGGAATCCGCAGAGAGTGATGATAAAATCGGACGAACGTCTTTATGAGTCATCATAGCGACTTTAGCGAGCTTCAGAATATACATGAGTTTGTTCGTGAAAATGAAATCTTGTATCAATCACTTACATGCTTTTCGTCCACCTTGTTCATGGCTAATAAGATACGGATAATGCGTACTGCATCATCCCCGTATCGCTCCCGAGCCACAGCCTCCAAAATCCGCTGTCGCAACCGTCGACAAATAGTTTCGAATTCCACTTGAATTTTGCCATTCCCTCCACCACCAACAGAGACAAACGCCGATGCACGACCCTCTGATGTTGGATTATCCGCGCATGCCAATATAGCTATATACTCTTTTAAAAGAGTAGATGTCGACGGATGACGAGACGACGAAGGGAGTACTATTCCGAGTGAGAGATCGTCATTGTCTGATAAATGCATAGATATGTTGGCAATGGACACGGGATCTATTTTATGTTTCAATAGGTTATTGTGAAGCCTGGGACAAGGCATTTACCTGATCGGACATCTTCAAGAGTCAACTGCTTAGTATCGGTTGCTTTGAACATAGCCCGTAGGACTAGAGAAGTCGCGTGGTTAAACCGTTCGCGTGTCGCCTTCTCAATAATCTACAAGTGAATGTTTTTAGGTCGAAGCATGACAAACCTTGTAACGAAACACCAACATTGTTGCGAATATGCACATTGAATTTAGAATGATTGACGCGAAAATATACTGATTCCTAGATGATTTTGAGTAGTGGGATATATGGATCACAGTCAAACATACACCTATGGCAGTTTCCTCTTGTAGGTGGCGCTGAGAAGTAAAGATCTCAAAAGCACGAACATTAATGGACGAAAGCGGCGTACTTTATTAGACCGTTGGTCGATATGCTCTTTTGCCTTACGCTTCTACTCTCATAAGAATTTGAATTAGGATCTAACAAAAGAGTTCAAAGCCCAAAGCTCACCATTCCAACTTTTTCTGCCTCTTCCTCTTCTCTCTGAACGCGAGCTTCCGCTTCTATTTTCCAGTTCATGACGTCTTTTGCCGTGGGTATACCCTTATGTTCCTTGCGTAATTTAGCTTCCAAACGAAGCAAACGATCGGTTCGGGATATATGTGATAATCTTGTGGATGGTCTCAAATAAACACCGGTCACAAGCCGATTGAAAGCCTGTAGATATACGGACACTTCTGAAAAAGACGTCAAAAAGGGTTCATCGTAAATGGAGAAGGAAAACTTCACCCTTGGGTTCGGTAATAAATAGGTATTGCAGTACATCAGACTGTCGTAGTTTGCCATGCAGGAGAATGACGGAGACAATTCTGGCTGCCTGTAGATCATATTCTATCGTCTGAGTCATATTTGATAGACAGAGAAAATCAAGTAAACTCACTGTCTCTCCGAGAATTTCATTTGCCAAAGAGATGAAGCTTCCAAATCGTAGCCTGATCAAACATTCTTGCTGATTGAATTCCAGCACTTCGCCTTCGTCATCGTGTTCGTTATGCCAAACGAGATTGTGTTGTATGAGGGCGAGTACAGAAGCTCGAACTGTACGGGGTTTAAGGCCAGAGAAACGAACGAGTTCTACGAATTGCATTCGTCCACGATTAAGCAAAACAGAAGATACTTTCTAGAACGCATCATGTAACCTGCACTTGCAGTAGAGTGAGATGACAAGCCAGAAAACACGTACTGCAACGAGAGGTCCAAAGTGAGCATTGATAATCTGAACGCAAAGACGACTCGTGTCTGCATCCGCCATGCTCAATTGAATTTTTGTCGAGTAGCTTCCGCCACTCTAGACACTCTAAAGAGCGAGGCACACAATTAATCAAGTTATCTCCCGAGCCAGTAGTATACGCGGTTACGTAAGCGATTCATCTGATGTATATATCTGAGAAATCATCCAACAAATTATCTATGAGTACAATAGTGATATAAAGGGTATTGCATTCTATCTCATCCGAAAAAGAATAAACAATCAACGTCTCCAAAGGTTACGTTATATGCGAACCGACAAAGCTGAAAATGGTTAGATAACAAGGAATACGAAATACTTTACCTTGGTGAATTTTATATGAAATGGAGATTGATACTTCCTTTATTTGCTTGCCTGTTCTGAGCCTGAAAAGTCGAACGCCGAAACGAAGCTGGAAAAACTTGATCGCCATATCCGAGTGAGACCACTGATAACCAGACACCGAAAAAATTCACATTTCACGAGGCAGTTAAGCTAATCAAGCCTCAAACGTTTTTGGCTTCCTTCACCTAGACAAGTAATAAATACGATTCAGAGTTTAAAAAAGGAACGCTCAGAAACTGACCTGTTGAGCTGGGTGATCCTCCGTCTTCTTCATATTGACCATGTTCATGTTCGTCAAAGGTACGTTTTGTTGATGTCGAGGTCGAGGGGAGTCTTGGTAAAAGTACATTATGTGGCGAGGATAAAATATCACTTGGCAGAGCAATGTTGTCTGCCCCTTCTTGTGGAACTAAACAGCAGTTAGGATAAATCTAAAGACCATTCAATGGAAGATGAAAAATCGTACCTAATGCCTCATCGTATAAACTTCTTTCTTCTGATCCCGATGCATCTTGTTCAGGTGTTAAACCGTCTTGAAGCTGATTGTCGTCCGCAGCTAGAAAAAAAAAGGGTATTAGTTAACTCGTGCGATTCCAAACAAAAAAAGGTTTTTTCCAACCTGAAACTTCAGGCTCGGTATCCTGGGCATCGTTCTCATCTCCTTGAGGATTTTCTTCCAGTAAGGTATTTTCGTCTTGATTTTCAGAATAATACAAAGTATCAATGTCGCCGTGCGTGCTCTCATAACTTTGTTCCCCTTCATCGTACTCTCCCTCGGCATCTTCATCATAATACTCATCCTCAACGCCATCTGATTTGCCATACGATTCAGCAACCACAGAATGTGCAACATGGTCAATCCCTTCGTTTTCATTCTCATTTCCGTATAGGTTTTCTGCTTCTTCATCTTCTCCAGGTTCTACGGGATCCTCTGCTTTGATAGAAGTGCGATTGTCAGTTACTTCCTTTGTTTCCTTGGCGGCATCTGCATTTTCAACGTTATTAGCTTTTTCATCACTTCCATCACTCCCATCATTTATCTTATCGGAAGGCAAAGACACAGGAGGTTCTTGTTGAATCGTTGGTTCCTGGTGTGCCTCTGGATCTATTGGCAATACGAAATTCAGTGTACAACTTAAGAGAATGAAAACTCGACGAACCTTCCTGGTTCTCCGAAGTCAGGGGTATCCGTTCTTGGTGTTCTTGGTGTTCGGGTTCGTGTTCGTCGCTGCTCGAAACAATACTAACAAGTGCATCCCGAATAGCTTTGTATCTCGTCCCAAACCTTGGTGCAATAGTGTCCAATTGCAGAGACAACGGTCCAATTAATTCACATCCTGTATGTAAGACACTTAGATCATTCAACGATACTTCGCGTGAATGAATATTATCCTTTTAATTTAATGAATATGATCAGCTCAGCAATTTCATACATTAAAAAAGAAAAAGAATGACTTACTTCGGGTAAACGTAAATCCAAACCTACAGCGGTTATAACCAGTTCAATGTTTTCGTCGAACCGACCACCAATGTTGATAGACGGATCGCCTCGAATTGCTTGAAATACTTGGGACAGTGGAGCGTAAAACAAGTCAGATTGCTCGGCGAAAAGTAATGCAGGGCGCGATTCAGATTGAGCGTTTTGGGGTTCTGATTGAGGTTCTGATTTACTAGGAGATGCTTCAAGTTCTGATACCGAAGATTCAGCAGCAGCGAGTTTCGACTCCGTTACGTCACCTGAATTTTTCTCAGATGATTGAAAGAGATTATAATGCGATCCATCAAAAAGATATGTTAACAGCACGCAAGGTGGAGGTTCAACCAAAGGTTCTCCAGCTTCGTCCTTTCCTTCGTCGTCCAAAACATGAGAATGAGAGCTGGAAGCGGCATACTCAAGTTGTCCTTCTACTTGCGAACCCAGTTGGGTCTCAAGTGATGAGGACGTGTCCTGCAGCGCGTGCTCTGAAGCAACGGTTTTATCCTGTGTAGACGACGGGGAACCAGGCTCTTCATGAGCGGTATCTTTATCCAGAGATGCATAGTACTCCTCGTTATTCAAATCCGTCTCTTCAGGTAGATGTAATGACGTTTCAACGGTTTGTGGTGCATTTTCTGACGGGAGCGCCGCGACATCCCCTTCTGCAGATTGAGCAACAGTTTCTTCTTCTTCGTGAGCTTCCTCCGTATGTTCTAAATGGTGCAAATCGTACTCTTCCTGAGGCGCATCCGATACCTCTTGTGAGGGGTATTCGACTTCTTCCGAGATTGGAGGTTGTAGACTCTGCTGATCGGGAGCATCGTGATCAATGTGGCTGCTGTATACATTCGATTCTTCATAGACATTCTCGATTTGACTGGTGGCGTCAATTTCGTGCAGCCCTTCTTCAGTTTCAAGTACGATAACAGCCTCAGTAGCAGCAGCAGCGCCGGCGTGTGCGTCAGGATCAATAGAGTGGATGACTGGAGTCGGAGATGTAGCCCTCGAAGCGTCCGGTATCTCTTGATCATAAGGCTCATGCAGAGGATGAATCATAAGATGTTCAGCAGAAACATTTTCGATAAACTCCGGTAATTCTTCATGTCCAGTATCCTCCATTTCAAACTCCTGTACAGCCGTCTCGTGAATCATTTCTACTTCAAGTTCGGGGGCAGCCAACTGTTTCGAGACATCGTCTTCGATCATATTTTCTACTTGAAGCCAGTCAACATCAGGTGCTGAAAGAGGTAACATGTCGGTATCCATCGAACCTTCTCCAGAAAAGTCGTGCATTGGAACGTCGAATAGTGTGCTCATTGTGCGATGTGGAGAGGTTAATGTGGCAACAGAGAAAGAAAAATAGCTGACGTCAGCTTGCTTAGTCAACGAAAGCCCTCGGACCGTATAAAGCTTTAAGCATAAGCACCAGTATTATAATGATCATATTTTCGTCAGGAAATATTTTCTAGTGTAAAACAAAGTTTGATTATATTAAAAAGTCCTGCACAATACTAGCTGCAGATAAATTCAATGTGATATCGTTCTAAAATCATTGCAGAAAAAGAGGGAATATTCGAAGATCAAATACCGTTAAATCACAAGTAGCGAGTGAATGCGTCAAATGAAACTAATGAAACTGAAGAATTCAAATGGATGGAGCGAATTAAAGAGGCGGTTTCATCAGGGAGACCCTGTGAATGTATTATGGGAATGCATAATCTTCCTATAGATAAAATAGCAAGTGGTATATACTAACTTGAGATATGGCATCCGGCTCAGCTATGTGAACGTGCAGCCGCCATATCGAATAAACACCATTGCGGCAGCAAAATATAATCCAGATTGCGTTTTCTGTTGCCTACTCTTAAGTAAGTCGACAGAGCCGATAGGCGTCTCCCCATGTTCAAAAAAAGACATACGGAAAAGTTGGCCGCGAATGCTCCACAACAACGGCAGGGAGTGCAAGGGGGCTTCGCGATGTTGAGTGGATACTCGAGGAGCGCTGAAAAGTCCAGGATAGCAGTGGACTGACTCCAGTCCCGAAATTCGAATATGGGTAGGTGGGTCCCATATTAATTCCATGGCAAGAATTCGGTACTATAACGTCCGCCTTGAGACAGATCAACGGATGTCCACGAATGTGATAATATATATAATAGCTTGATGACGATGACGACGATGATACGTTATAAAAGGAAAGATGCGATATTATTTACGAAATGAGTCCGCGATATCCCGAGGAAAAGTGTACCAATCCTCCAGTAATATCGCCAGGCTGTGGAGAAATCTTTTTTACTAAACCGTCCAAAAAAGTCATCCCGGGTCTAATTTTCCTTCTTTAGGTCAATCCGAGTTGATCCTCAAAATGGGCCGTGCAGATACATGCAACGTGTTGCTCCACGGGCGGCGAAGTCGAGGGATCTTTTACCTCTAGCCAGGTACTTCATTTTGGGAATGAACGATCACGTAAAAAATAGGGCGCGGCTGACGAGTGATCGAGGATATGTAGTCAGCCGTACAAATATGGGAAAAGGCGGCGAAAGAAACATGCAGGGCAGAGGTTGGAAAACCATTGTAAGCAATTTGATAAGTATCATGAGGTCGGCAGACAATGAAATGAAATGAAAAGTCAAGTAATAGTGAGCGTGAGTTAAGTGCGTATCATGAGGTTTATTCCTGCCTTTTTCCCAAACAAGCTTACTTTCGCGATGGTGTAGTAGTTGGAATCGTGAGCTGAAAGGATAGAAGCGACAACGCAAGCAAAAAACCATATTTACGGGCGAGTGGACTGAAACCGTTTGACTGTAATCCTCAGCACGCCGTTATCAAAATTGGCGTGAATATTACTCATATCGCTATCACGACCAAATTGGACGTGCCATTCGTTATGGCCTGGAGAAAAAAATTAAGGAAAAGGAGTACGCCAAATAAGAACAACCACTTCTTACAGTCTTGTTCCTGATCCCAACGATCTGCAATAATAACGAGAATGTTTTCCTTACGAGCAGCGATAGTAATGCTGTCGGCGCTAAATCCATCACCCAGAGGAGCTTTAAGGATATGGTGGGTTGGAGTACTATCTATGGACATGGCCACATTAGTGCGATTCCTGGAGTCAGAATAACCACGGAAAGTAGCATTAACGCTTGGAGGAGATGTTATTAAAGGAAGTGTTGAAGGAGAGGAAGATGATGAAGGATAAGTGGTTGAGACTGATCGAGTGCCACTTGATGTGGAGAGGGGAATACCAGGTGAAACGGCGGGTGAATTTGACGCAGAAGGGATTCGATACCTTGGCGAGGAAGAGGATGAAGATGAGGAAGCGTAAGGAGGAAAGTACGATGCAGAGGCGGAATGGTGGTGGTGGTGATGGTGGTGGTGATGTGGACTCTGAGGAGTGGTAGTTTGAGACATGGATGTAGTGGTAGTTGTGGCTGTGGGACCGTCGGGTGGAGTGGGATATGACGCGGGCGATGACGATGATGATGATAACGAGGTATCTCGGGGCTGTGGGGGTAGTGATGACGGGGACTCGGTGGTGCTAACTGGAGAGAGAGAATGGTTTAGAAAAGGGAAGCAAATAGAAAAACCAAAACAAACCGTACGGGGAGCGATAGACGATCGGGAGTCCTCCGTGTGGATATTTAGAGAAGCAAGGGACGAAATGGTTGAGTCGACGAGATTCGAAGGCGAGGTATAAATGGGAAATGTCAGTCCTCTCGACATTGATGGCCGCTTTGAAGACATACTGCCAAGGAATATAAAAAAAAATAAGAGAGCAAAAAAAATATTATAAAAGTACAGAGCAAAACAAGACAAAACAAGAGAAAGAATAGAAAAAGAAAAATATTGCAAGGAGGAAGAGGAAAAATGGCACGGAAATGGTGGACAACTTCGGAAGTGTGTGTTTTTACGTAATCTACAGGGTATAAGAATTGTTGGTGTGATCGACACATGATGCCAGCATGATGCATGGGACGACGTGCGTGCGTGCCTGTCTGCCTTCAATTCTAACTCGGAATGTGCACTCTTTTCCCATGCAAGCGTTTTTACTCAAATGTTATTTTGTTGCAGATTCCGACTCTGGGCAGCAGCTGCATCATCCATTCCAGAAGTTGCGAAACTCGAAATTGTATTGAATGCGCGTCCGATTCGCAACTTGCAATCTAAATGAAAAATTAGTTTCAGACACGAGAACAAACACAAACAATCTTTGGAGCTAGAAACGCTTTTGCTTCGCCGGAAAAACCCTTTAGGCGAAGCTCCGTGACATGCCTCTCACTCGCTCACGAGTCAAACACGAACAAGAAACAGCATTTATCTCAAACAAAACCTTAATCTAAGGTTTATACCATACTAGATCATGTTCCGAGTTCCCCGCCTGCACAGCTCTTTGTCTTGATATAGATAGCCCGCCGATATCTTCAGGAGATTGCTGACGTAATGCCAGGCTCATCATGCATCAGTTCTTGGGCACACGACAGATTTGACAGAATCTAATGACAGGAACGTAAGGTCTTTCAAAAGACGTTGACGGCTCCCCTTTCCTTAATCTTTTTTAAGGTCAATCAGGACGTCCAACCTTCGAGTTTCACCCGTTTACTCGACGTCCGGCTCCTTTAAGCGCGTCGCTTAGTCACCTCACGTCCATCATCGCTGGCAGCAGCGGTGGCGTTGTCCACAAATAATACTCTCACCCAATCTTAATTACACTTTTTAGTCTCAATTCGAAACTCCATCTTAAACGCTTACTACTACTACAAGTGATCTCAGTCGCAACATGTCAAAAACCGGGAGCTGGCTACGTGGAACGACGATCAAGAGAGGTGTCGCACCTACTCACGGTACAGGTAGAGGCTCTGGTTTTTCCTTTAGTGCTCCAGGGTCCTCTGCAGGCGCGTCTCAAGTCAACGGTTCACTCGTGCAGCCGACCAGCACTTCTACTATTGTCTATGGAGGAGGCGTCAAGGATCCAACTGGTAAAACTGCCGAATACTGGGTAAGCCACTATGCTTCAGTATCTTGAAACAATTAATGTATCCCCCATGGAACAAATAAAACTTTTTAAAAAAAGTCTATGGAAGAACAATGCCCCGTTTGCAAGAGTGATCGGTATCTAAACCCAAAACTACGTCTCCTTGTCAGCTCCATTTGCTATCACAAAATGTGAAATCTTTCTTCTCTCGAGATGGTCCATGTGAACATCTATTTATTTATTTAATTTTTTCCTTCACATCTTTACAGGTGTGAATCTTGCATTGATCGGCTGTTCACCCTCGGACCGGCCCCGTGTCCAATCTGCACCAAAGTTCTCCGCAAATTAGCCTTCAACCCCCAGACATTCGAAGATCTAGCAGTTGAGAAAGAAGTTGCTATAAGAAGGCGGGTCAGCAAAGAGTGAGTTCTCCTCGTGAATCAATCCCATATCCATATCTAAAGTTCAAAATTCTTTTAGATTCAATAAACGCCGAGAAGATTTCCCGGATCTACGTTCTTACAATGATTATCTGGAAATGGTGGAAGATATCATGTTCAATCTTATTAACGAGATAAATGTGCCCGAAACGGAAGCCCGCATTGCCGCTTATCGTGCTGAAAACGCTGCCCTTATTCAGCTCAACATTCAACGTGAGAAACTGGAATTGCAGGAAATTGCGGAAGACGAGGAAAGAGAGCGATTGCACAAGGAGGAGCGAATACGGCTGATCCGACAAGAAGAAGAAGAGGAACGACTCGAACGGGAGTATGAGAAGAAAGCTATCATTGAAGGTCTTGTAAGTGAAAGCGTGATCAATTCAATCCGTGGGATTGATATTATATATATATATATATGCTGATATAACCTATTCTGTTTCTTTAGGAAACCTCAAAAGAAGGCAATGCAGCAAAAGTCATCGCCCTGAAGCGTGCAGAAGCACATAAACGCAACGCAGCAAAGGCCGCATTGCTCTCAGCTACCTCCCAAGTCCGCAGTACCACTCGCCCGCGGCAGACTCCCGTCAGCACAGTACCCGACGTGCCACACGTGCCTATCACAGATAACTGGTACTCGTATGATGACGAATTTACTTTACGGAAGGACTACAATGATGCCGCCAGCGCGGCTGCTTTGGCTGACAGAGAAGGTATCATGCGAGCCGGTGGATATCGTGTTGACGAGGCATGGGAAAGAGCAATTAAGATGGCTATCGCTGGACTAGAGATTTCTCCTTTACAAGGTTTAGATTATGGTGTGCTACCTGCAGAGTCCGCGGTTAATGATATCACAACGGCATTGGCTAGTTGAAAAAGAAAGCGAGGTTGTTTTTTTTTGTATATTGATGCGACGCAAGTGTTAGAAGTTATACAGGAACAAATCAAAAAAGATTAAAGCAGAAAAGGGAGAGAGAGAAAGAGAGATTGAAGATAGCTGTTTATAAGTATGCAATGGTTTCCTTTGTGAGCAGAAGACGGTTAAATCGAGATGAAACATGCATGTCCCCGCCGCCAGACGTAAATGGAGAACGAACTTGCGATTAAAAGTGTATATACCTAAGTCGTAAGGAAACGTGAAGGAAAGGAAAGCCGATGAAAAGGAGAAGGAAAAAAGAGAGAGAATTTGAGAGTGAGAAATAGTTGGGACATTGATCTAGTAGGAAAAAATTAATGGAAACAGGGTTTGATGCGAGGGAAAACAAGAAGGAGAAATAGAAAACCAATTTTTTGATAACATGGTACATGTATTATATTCCAATTTCAACAACTAATTCCACTGGACGTTTGGCCAGATTCCTTCTTCTTTGAAATAATCAATTGTTTCTTGGACCGTTTTCGAGCCAAATGTCGGGTGTTTGAGCTGATAACCTAGGATCTTCTTAATTTTGTCTCCATTGTATGCGAAGGAACGTTTTTCAAGCATAAATGCTTCCATATATGGGCTAAGAGGCGTATTATCCACACTCGGACTTGCTTTACTAAGAATCCGAGACCAAGCTTCGATATGTGTCTCGTTTATCTCTTCAAGGGCCTCCTCGGTCTTCATCTTCAGAAAGAAAAGAAAATCTTCAACAAAAACTCATCGCACAGATAGATAATTGAACCACATACCTGAGCTAGAGTGTTATGCAAGAGACTATGGAAACCAGTCCTGATACCATACACCTGGGTTAAAACTGAACCCAGTGTTCGTAAAGTCGTGTCGGAGTCGTCAACCTACAAAAGATACGCATTTACACGATATTAAACAACATTTTAATCAGGACTAAACAATGGACCACATACGAGATTAAACAAGGGTGCAATCAATTCAGCTGATGGATCTGGTGCTCCTTGGACATTCGCCACTTTGCTCTTGTCGTTTGAAAAATAGATACTTTCACCCGCAACTTTGTTTGCTTCCTCACGACCATTTTTTGCCACCCACTCAGCGGCAGCCCAACAAGCTGCAGCCAGATCATCAACGTGAAGAGTGTTAAATCGAACGTCTGCGGTCCATCGTTAGTTACTCATTGTACTGATACGATAAATGGATTTAAAGAATTACTCGGTGACCACCTATAAGGACTTTAGATTTTGTTTCAGAACGTAACGACAACATGACTCACAAGCTTTTAAACTCTTCGTCCATTTCCTTATAAACCAATCCTAGCAGCATCAAAGGAGTAACTAAGAGATCATTTTATGTTTAGAAGGGGAGTGAATCCATTACTGCCATGAAATTAGCTTACTAATTCCAGAAACAATCGTAGGACCATAGACCAAACCGTGTCGGATGATTACAAGATTCAAGCTAATGTTCTCAGAATTTTTGAAGAAAGCTCAGAAAGCTCGAAAATGAGATAAAACTTACTCTGAAAAACTTGCAAGAATTCGTAATGCCTCATGATACCACACCCCAGCAGGATCCTCAGGCTTTATCATATCAGATTCTTTGTGTGCCACTTTCTCCAAAGTTGTTTTATAAAATGGAGGGGTGATGCGAATATAAGCTTTCACTTTGCGAGTCGATGCCTCCTTTCCAATGAGAAAAGCAGGGACAGCCGTTTGTTCGATGTGGAGATCAACAGAAGTTCGACTGATATGAACTTGTCCCGTGAAATCGAATACGTAACTGAACGGCTCAACACCTTCCGGTGGCTCAAAAGCTTTTTGAACGGGAACTAATATAGCATTTAAGTGTAGATAATAATTTTTTTTGAGATATGGAGGGGCAGAGACACAAGACGAGACACATACTCTCTTTCGTCAGATTAGCCTGTAGATAATCCACAATCGGATTCTTTAACAAAGCAGTGAACCTTTTCCCGAGGAATCTACGCCGGAGAAATGAATTATAAGGCCATATGCGATATAATAAAAAACACGTACGTGGTTGGGGGTTGTACAGAGTATTTATCGACAAAGCGAATATGCTATTGTTCCATTGAAGATGGCGCAGATATTAGAGACAATGAATTTCTTATAATTAATTCACGCACAGATACTAATGACTCGCCGCCTTCGGGAACCAAATATAGGCCTAAAGCTCTCGCAGACGCATTTAAGCCTCCTGCAGCACATTGCCAAAAAAATTCAGACCGGGCATCATCATCATAATACGATCGAAAGACAGACCTAGGATAATCACACTGGGTTTTGAGGACATGAGAAGGAATGAATGTGGCGAAAAATAGGGTATACAAAATTTAATATTTTTCTTTTTTGAAGTGAAATGAAAGGAGAAGGAAAAGTACAGAGAGCGAACGTTATGGACTAGAAGGATGATAAAGTCGTGGGATGACCAACCAATTCGGATCCGCAAAACAACAAGTCACTGCATCGTCACATCTGTCTTTTGAACTCTTCCCAATAATCAGGTCAAAATATTATTAAAAGATATCCATATCTCAGGTCAATCAAAGAAGAACATTTAAATTGCCCAATAAGAAAAAATACGCCTCCCCGAAAGGTATCTAGGTATCGCGACAAATCGCACTAAGTCTCCGACGAACTTTTCGCAGCTTGCTGTCGTTCTAGATACTTGTACACCGAGGAAAAGTCCTTCCTAGCTAAATCCTCGTGCCTCGAGACAATGGTGTCGTATATCTCCTCGGCAGCCTTACCCAACGGCAAACTAGTGCCGGTGGACTTACCAATTTCAGTAGCAAGTTTCATGTCCTAAAATAGTATAAATCACTTTTTCTGCCTCGCCTGCCTCTAGAAACGCGCCTCTTTACCTTCAGCATGAGACTCGTGAGGAAACCTCCCTCGTAATCTCGTTCGCAGGGCGGGGCTTTCCCGGGTAACGCGCCTCGGACAGGGTTATTAACTGACGAGGCCCAGCATCCGCCTGTTGAGCTGTTAATGACACCAGCAAGGACAGCTGGGTCTAGGCCCAGTCTTTGTCCAAGAAGCATGGCTTCTCCAACGACGACCTGCTGTACGCCTAAAACTAAATTGTTGCAGATTTTGGCGGCAAGCCCTGCCCCAGAATCACCGCAATGAATAATTCTGCTTCCCATTAGCGAGAGGATAGATGAAGCACGGGTATATTCATCAACCGTCCCGCCAACCAAAAAGGATAGCGTGCCTGCCTTGGCTCCTGCAACACCTACCATTCCTAGATGTCATTATCGCCATTTAAAAATAGAAAGGAATGTGATGCTTACCGCCACTTACGGGAGCATCAACCATAGAAGCTCCGGTCTCCTTGACGGTACGAGCAACATCTCTGGCTACTCCAACATCCAAAGTGGTGGAGTCAATACAAATAGTCGTCCGAACGGCTTCACTGGATAGAGTTTGCAGCCCTGTAAGAATTCCCGAATCACCCTGATATGCTTCTTTCACATGAGGAGATGATGGAAGCATGGTCAAGATGACACTGGAAGTAGAGGCAACTCTGGAAGCATGAGAAAATTTGAAACTTAAGTCTCGAAAGCTGAAACGAGTAATGAGGGTGATTCACTCTGCAGGATTAGATGCTACGGAAATATTGGCCCCAGGATAGACTTCGTTCAGAGATTTCGCGAATAAAGCAATCCTCGCGGAATCTATATCATATATCTTGAAGCCTGAATTCGTTGAATCATAGAGATCGCCGGTGACTCTCTTTTTGACCCAGTTGGTTGCCATGGCATAGCCCATTTGGCCGAGACCGATAAAACCCACGGTATGGGCACGATCTACATTTTTCGCCGCCGAGTGAAGGTATCGGAATGGTAGTCTCATCATGAGGAAAGCTATTGTTCTGTTGATGACGTAATACAATAAAAACCAGGTAACTATTGGATGATCGTGCAACTTCGGTATACAAGAAAATTTCATTGTAGATTCAGATAAGATCGCCGACACTATCTGCGCCTCCTGGCCTCTCACGAACCCTGGAAATATTGGTACACGGACGAACACGATAAACTCTCACTTACCGACGCGTAGGTCTGTACGGGGCCTCATCTACTGGCTCATCGCTCCATAGTTGTCCAATTGAGCTTGGCCCACCCGGCGCAGTCCTCACACGCCTGATTCAGGGCTTCAGTGTGGACGAAGAGTTATTTAACAAAATGCGAACCTGCTGGGCCTGTAGTCTCCACCAGCAGTAGTAGCCTCAGGTGCGCTTTCCTCTTGAGGCTGAACTTGGGCCGTTTCACCTTGGTCATTCGACGGATTGTTTGCCCTCTTGTATAAGTGATCAAAATCATGAAATCGAATCTCAAGTGAGCAAGAAACAGTACCGTAGCTGGCACCGTATCAAAAGGCTCGTCGGATCCGTCGCCTAAAGAAAAACTTTGAGGACCACCAGGGACCTGTCGGACACGGCGCGAAGGCTTGAAGTCATCGTTGTTCGTAACAGTTGCAGCAGGAGCGGAATTCTCTAAGCTATTTAAAGCATAGTGTTCACTTCAAACAAGACAAACAATACCGGCAGAATTAGAAGTATCGGGAACGGGTTCAGCAGTCGTTTCAGCGTTCATTTTCCCCACCTCGGCATAACCTATTAATGCGATATGAGAAGATCGGGTAACTCAGCTGAATGCTTACGGGCCAATTTGGAGATATTGTGGAAGTTGGGATCAAGACTGACGCCAGCATATCTGATATGATTTAAGTCATAGCCTTTAATCAGGGGTTGAAATATATACAATACCTCAAAAACTCGATTAAAGATCGCTTCGTAAAAACAATGTGAGTCTTGTCCCAATCAAGTGAGCCTTTATTACATGAGATCAACTCGACGCTATTTTTCCTAGAAACTCACCTAGTTTGGAGGCCCATTCCTAACGATTCAACGGCACAATAAGAGATAGCAAGAAGGCGAAACTTCTGAA
>JAQFWX010000149.1:0-81318 GCA_027605045.1 Phallus indusiatus | reverse complement strand
TCAAGAGCGTAATTGGCTCCGAATCATGTGCGGAGAAATTGTTGGTCCCAATCTGACTTGGCGCTTGGCCTGGTGACAGTGGAGTGGTGGCGTTTGTATTCGGGTTTGAGGTTGACCCAGTTCCTAGAGGACGAGGAGGCACGTTGTTGTTGTGATCGTGGCTGAATTGCGATGATACCGCTCCATTCAAAGGCTTGTCCTTATCAGGTTGAAGGATTGAAGAGGTATCAGAGTGGCTGGATCCTATACTTTCTACAGCGAGAACGGAGGGCCTAGGAGAAGGAAGGGCGAAGGTAGTGTGAGGGTGGGAAAGATGGTTACTATTGGAAGGCAGAAGGCTGTCCGTCTGAACGGATTTATCTTGCGGATAGCGCATCCCAAAATCAAGGGTATCGTCCTAATAAGGAAAGTATGACATGCGTTAACAGCGTGCTTCAAAGAAACTAGAAAAACAAAAAGGAAGTTGTACGTACAAAAGTGTGAACGCGGGTTTCTTCATCCCATTTTCTCTCGCCTCTGAAAGTTCGTCTCTGGCTTCATCAAGGAGCATGTTCAGCTCAGAGACGTCCTTTTTCAAAGCTTCGTTGTCAGCTACTAGGGTCTCAAGTATCCGGGCGGTCTGTGCATGGGTGAAAGAATCGGAAACATTTAATGAACGACGGAGAATTTCAAGTCGAGATTTGGCCTCCTCTAAGACGGCCTGAGAAAAATCGGTTCTTGACGCACGCAGTGCCGCCAATTCTTCTCTCAGTGCATTGACCTCACGTTGAAGGTTTCCTAGACGGCGCAAAGCAATCAGGGTCATCACAAATTTAGTGCCATCATGATAGACAATCTTTGCTTACCGGCATTATCCGCATTAGCTCTTGCCCGCATCTCAGCTGATCTTGCACGTCCAACAGCAGCATCTCTTTCTTGACGGACATCATCACGCTCTTGAGTCAACTGAGAAAGCCGAAACTCCCATCCCGCCGATCTCGAGTGTTGTGCTGTCAGCTTATTAACGTTTGTGCGCGCGTCGTGCAGCTCTTGTTGTAGTGCGCGTGTGGTCGCGTCAGATAACTCTGTCTTGATTATAAGCTCTTGAATCCGCTAATATAATAACAAAACATGGTGAGACATTGATGCATGGTTGAACAAAGATGAACTGTGAACGCACTGATTCCATGATGGAGTTCTCTTCAGCGAGGGTGGCCAGCCTGCTTGTGAGACTCTCGATATGTTGTTGTGGGTTTTCAAAAGTCGGTGCATCTAATGACGCTACGCTGGCCTGTATATTCCATGTCGGTTAAGTGAAAAGAACACACGTCACCACTTCACGAACGTACTTGACGGGATAATACGGCATCCTGCCTTTTGGCATAGGCCTCATATCTCTGCAACAAAGCCTGTCCGACTTCTGTTGAACAATGGACCGTGAGACAAAGCCAATTATCGCGCGAGAACAAATTAAGACTCACCTGCACTCAGAACAAGTCGACTTTCAAGCTTTGCTTTGACATTCTTCCATGCTGTTAGATGCGCACAAGTAGCCTTTTGACAGCAGCATTCCAATGATGAAATGTCGGGTGATGAAGATCTCGTTCCTGCAAAATTCTGTAATGCAACGGTGAGATCGTCGATGGATTTCGGAGCGTTGTTGAGACGAAGCTCGGACATGGCGGGACTGGAAGAGCCTGAACTCGGTGCCGGTAGCGGACTTGCCATCATAGTTGAGGAGAGAATATTATATGCAATTTATGAACAATGCATGCGAAAGAACCAAGGTAAATCGGCGGCGTTGAGTGTCCGTTGTTGTGAGTGAATTGAAAGGGTTACCTGACGCTGACTAATCTCAGCTTGAATCGTGCGATTTCCGGCGCTTGTTGAAATGGCCAAACCTTGGCAGTTGCAACTTGCCAACTGCAATTCACTTGAACACGAGCTGTGGACAATGAGTACATAGGCATGTGGATAAAGGAAGAGACGGTGGCTCGAGCAATCTTCGAGTCTTCTTTATTTTAATTGTTTGGCAACAAAGCTATTGTTGTCTGGCTCCAGCTGGCACCATGCGATTAACGGGCTCGAAGAAAGCGAAACAAAAACGAAATTCTCAATTCAAATGCTCAAGACCTCCTTTATACAAGTTTATCGGACACATTGAAAACGGCAAATAAGTTGGCACGAGTCTCTTGACCAGCGGTCCGATCGCTCCCAGAGAGAGATACTACTATTCATGACGGGCGAAAAGTTCACAAGACAGGTTTATTGCATATTCTATTGTGTTCTATTTCCTCAAGTAGCTACAAGATATTGAAATTCATATCATTATTTTGCACGTTAGAACGCACGAGACCTTTTTCCGAACGGTGGGACATCCAGTACGAACGCAGCCGCGGAATAAAAATACTCCATAGTACTCTCGTTTGAGTATGCGATATAAGAACCAGCGTCGATGAATGTGCCGCGCGGTTTTTTAACCCCTGTCCGAAAGATGAGTTTAAACCACTGACACGCGAAAAGGCTGGAGACGACCTACACATAAGCTGAGGACTAGCCCGAACACCAAAATCGCCCTTGAGAATCTCATCATACATCTCTTCATCTTCGCCCGTATCTATCCCATTCACATTAAACTTAAAGGTGTAGGATGTGATCAGAAACTCGACGGTGTCTGAATCTTCGTCCGTATATAATATCGGGTCATAACCATCTTGCGGAACACCTGCCAGTACAGACTCGCGGTCGTCGGTTTCTCGCACCATAACAGCATTCAAGTAAACGAGAAACCCTGCGGCTTTCATCGCACGATATACAACTGCATCGATCCCTTTTAGATTTTCTGCAAACTCCATCCAGGATATTTTTCCTCCTGTGCGAGGCAAGGGGTATGAATGTGAGAGCGCAATAGCGACCTCAGCACCTTGACTAAGGAACGAAGGGTTCCGCAATGCCGCCACAAAATCGTTATACAACGGGGTCGTTGTTCCTTCCATGTTGGTCACAATCGGCTCCATTTCCCCGAGCTCGAGCATTCTTGTTGAAGAAAAGAAGATATCGTAGGCAACGGTGACACGTGTGCCTGATTTTACGGGCAGAACTTCGTGCTCGACATCGGAAAAGAGAAAAGCCCAGGGTAGCGAAAGCTTCAGCTTGTTATTTTCTTGGACTTCGAAAGCTTCGGAGCATTGTTGATGCCAATCAAACATAATTTCGTTCCCTTCATGATTAACTCGCAATGCACCGCCTTCATAGGCAGTGGGAAGACCGATCATCAGTGTACCGACATGATTACTCCCTTTCGGTGTATCTCTATGAGATTTGAAGAAGCCGTTCTTAGCATACGCATTGAGTTTGTACAAACGCGGGATCATCGTCAGATTTTGAATAGTTTTGCTAGCTTGTCCTTCAGCAAGTACCGATCGTCCTGCAGCCAACGAGCTAATAGTTGTCAAAATCTCCACACCAACTTCGCTTAAGAGCTCTATGCTAAACGCAAATTCGTTTTGACGGAGTTCTCGAGCTAGTCGATAAGACTCATCAAGTACAGTCTCATTGCCCCTTCCATGAGGAGCAGGCACACACACTTCAAGGAGGTCGTTTATTGCAGTCTGGCGGTCTTCTGCTGACTGTTCAAACAGCTTGTGAAAATCGAGCCTAGATGGTAAAATATCATATCAAACAAGAAAAGAAGTGAATGGACTTTGATATCGAGGAGACTTGATTTATCTATTACCAATTGCTTTTGCCTGTCGATCAATTCGAAAGATCCGCCACAGCAGAAATACGAATCAGCGTCTGATATCTTTTGTAGCAGTTGATTGAAAATTGCTTTATCTTCTTCGGTGGCAGCGGGTCTGATCATTTTGGCCATTTCAATGTTGTCAGTGGATGATTCTCAAAAGATGGTAGCAGTCAAAAAGATAATAAATGTCAAACGTGTTTTCCTGTTTAAATAAATATGAGAACGACTGTGAAATCGATGATCGATATGTTTTCTTACATAAATAATACGCAAGCCTTCCTGAAATTCAACTCCTTTAGCGAGTCAATGTCCGATGCGGAAGTTGCCAGTGAGACAAAAAATCATCGGAGCTCCAAATACAAGCGAATTTACGCGTTCTCTTTGAAGATAGGTTTTGTTTCTTCATTAAGTTGCTGGGTACGAATACTGTCAGCTGGATACCGTCGAGTATGTTTTCCGTTAATAAATATAAAATGAATATAGTGTTTATACACGATGCTCTAGTGATGTGGTCTAAGCTCACCGAGAATAGCCTTCTGCTTTCAAAAAAAAGCTCAATGAGGGTAATACCTTGGGCGAAAATCTCGAGCTACCCCGTCTGAAAACCTCAGCGGATATTGTTGTGTGCCAAGTGTGACCGACAAAGATGAATATTAGGACCAGGGGAATGTCAGTTTCAGAATTAATTATCGGTATTCATCTTCGGCGGGACTGAGACGGTCTAGTACTGCCAGTACTAGTCAAGTACTAGTATACTCAGCCATCTGCTTCAAGATTTCGTATCTGAGATTGAGCGTAATGGTATTCAAGTTTTCTCGGGTTGGTAAATTCACATCGACTGTTTAGAGTACGTCATCCATTTTAAACACGTTAAAATAGACTTTAACGGCACATTGTGGGACCACATTCTCCCGACGTCTATTACATGTGAATAATATGATCAAATCCTAAATATGGGGGACAAATCTCAAGGAACGGACATATTTTGGGTCGAGCGTAGGTGTTTCTCAATCTTCTTTCGGTCACTGTCTGCACATCCCTCATTTAGGCATTACTAGGTACATACCCCATCTTATTACCCGTCGTCCGGAGTATTCAACTGCATAACAACCCGTCGAAAACGGATTAACTTAAATGGTTGGAGTCAATTGGTTTGTCATTTTGTAATGCAGAGATGGTGGTTCGAGGAATCTCCGAGTCTTCTTTATTTTAACTGTTTGGCAAAAGCCATTGGCGTCTGACTCCCAACTGGCGCTGGCACCATACGATTAATGGGCTTAAGGAAAGCGAAACGAAAACGTAATTCTCAATTCAAATGTTCACGGCTTCCTTTAGACAAGCACATTGAAAACGGAAAATAAGTTGGCACGAGTCTCTTGACCAGCGGCCCACTATTTGAAGGCGATCAAGGCTCCCAGGAAGAGATACTATTCGTGACACGCGAAAAGTTCATAAGACAGGTTTATTGTATATTCTATTGTATTCTATTTTCTCAAAAATAGCTACGAGAATCGTATCATTGTTTTGCACGTTAGAATGCACGAGACTTTTCCCCGAACGGCGGAACATTCAGTACGAACGCAGCTGCGGAATAAAGATACTCTACAGAGTACTCGTTCGCGTAGGCGATATAAGAACCGGCGTTGATGAACGTGTCCTTCGGTTTTTTAACCCCTGTCCGAAAAATGAGTATAGATCCGTCATTGACGCGAGAAAAGGCTGGAGGGGACCTACACATCAGCTGGGGACTAGCCCGAACACCAAATTCGGCCTCGAGGGCCTCCTCATACATGCCGCCATCTTCGCCTGTTTCCATAGTTTCTTCAGGGTATGTGAAGGTGTCAGACGTAACCAGAAACAAGTCTGAATATTCGTCGTATGTTAACGGGTCATAACCATCTTGCGGAATACCTTCCAGCATAGACTCTGTATAATAGCCTTCTTCCCTCATAACAACCTTCAAGGAAACATCAAACCCTGCCGCTTTCATCGCACAATATACAACTGCATCGACCCCTTTTAGACTTTCTGCAAACTGTGTGTCGGTTAATTTTACCCCCGTGCGAGGCGAGGGATATGAATGCGAAAGCGCAATAGCAACCTCGGCGCCTTGAATAAGAAACGAAGGGTTCCTCAATGCCGCAACGAAATCGTTATACAATGGGATTGTGGTCCCGTCCATGTTAGTCAAAAGTGATCCCATGTCCGCGAGCTCTTGAGTTCTTTTCGGAGAAGAGAAAATATCGTAGACAATGGTGATCCGCGCGCCTGATTCTACGGGCAGAACTTCGTGCTCGACATCGGAAAAGAGAAAAGCCCAGGGGAGCGAAAGCTTCAGCTTGTCATTTTCTTGAGCTTTAAAACCTTCGGAGCATTGTTGGTGCCAATCAAACATAATTTCGTTCCCGTCATGATTAACTCGCAATGCACCACCTGTATAGGAAGTGGGAAGACCAATCATCAGTGTGCCGACATGGTCATTTCCTTTCGGCGTATCTCTATGAGATTTGAAGAAGCCGTTCTTAGCATACGCATTGAGTTTGTACAAACGCGGGATCATCGTCAGATTCTGAATAGTTTTGCTAGCTTGTCCTTCAGCAAGTACCGATCGTCCTGCAGTCAACGAGCTAATTGTTGTCAAAATCTCCGCACCAGCTTCGCTTAAGAGCTCTATGCTCAATGCAAATTCGTTTTGACGGAGTTCTCGAGCTAGTCGATAAGACTCATCAAGTACAGTCTCATTGCCCCTTCCATGAGGAGCAGGCACACACACTTCAAGAAGGTCGTTTATTGCAGTCTGGCGGTCTTCTGCTGATTGTTCAAACAATTTGTGAAAATCGAGCCTAGATGGTGGAATATCAACAAGAAAAAACAGGTTGATATCGGGGAGAGTTAATTTATTACCAATTGCGTTTACCAGTCGTTTCGGACTTGTAGTAAAGTGTCAGAGGCCTGTCGGTCAATTCGAGAGTTCCGCCACAGCAAAAATACGAATCAACAGCTGATATTTTTTGAAGCAGTCGATCAAAAATCGCTTTATCTTCTTCGGTGGCAGCGGGTCTGATCATTTTGGCCATTTCAACGTTGTCGGTGAACGACTCTCGAAGGATGGTAGCAGTCAAAGAGATAATAAAATTTCAAGCGTGTCTTCCTGCTTAATATGAGAAATGAAACTGAAATCGATGATCGATTTGTTTTCTTACATAAATAATAGGTCTCTCTGAAACTCAACTCCTTAGCGTCAATGTCCGCGGGTTGAAAATTAAAATCGAGTCTAACGAAAATCGGAGCTCCAAATACAAGCGCTGTAACCTCCCCAGTGTCAATCTAGTCACTAAGTAGTGTTCCAAGAATCAAGATATGTTCAATATTTTCGTTTTTTCATTGAAATTTGAAGTTTGAAGTCTGAAGGCGGAAAGATAGGCGGGATAGCACGTTGACAATGTGGAAGATGGAGGTGCGAATCTACGCGTTCTCCAAGATGGGTTTTGTTTCTTCAATAAGCTACTGGCATAAGTGGAGACAAATATTGTCACCTGGATACGATCGAGTATGTTCTCCGTTCTAAAAAGTGAAAGAAAATATTCAAGTGACTGTAGTGTTTATAGACGATGATCTGGCCTGGTCTAAAATCGCCCACTGGGAATACCCGAAGTTCTACTGTCAAAAAGCTTATTGAAGGCAATAATTTAAGCGAATATCTCAAGCTATTACCTTGCAAATTCTGAAGAAGGCACACGTATTAAAATCTCAGCGGATATGAATAAAAAGTTATCATTCTCAAGAGCTCAGCGGACCGGTACCGATGTTGATCTATTTTTCGGAAAATCATGACTTTCGACAGAGATAAGGAAGCAGGAAATTTGTAAGTTCAGTTTACAGGAATTCATGAGTCTTTGAAGTGTTTCGTGACAGACGTTCTAGCATTGTATACTGTATCTACTTCGAGAGCTCATTATATGATCAGATCCCAGATACGAAAGCCAAATCTCAAGTTCAGGTCGAGCGTACATAGGTGTTTCAGCCTTCTTTCGGTCACTGTGTGCACATACCTCATTTAGGTACCCCATGTTATCCGTCGTTCGGAGTATTCAATTACATGACGACCCGTCGGAAACGGACTAACTTACACGGTTGGAGTCAATGGGATCGTCATTTTGTAATTTATCAAGTTCCCCCACAATTTAGGTGAAACAAGGAGCCCAAACCAGTGCTTAGAGAGTTCAATATTACTCTAAATTTGGCGTTGGCGCCGCAAGCCCATTGAGCCAAAAATCAATAAGGTGTGGCGAGGTTCTTTGATTGGGGCTTTTTAATTGCTGTTGCCACAGATCCAAATATAACTTTTAGCAATGCCTCTTGCATCTTTCGTCCCCAAATACCAAGCTTGGAAACGCTTCTTATAAGAACTCCGTCCAGCCGGACGAAGTAACTCAACGTGTTTTCGCCATATCCTTAAATCAAATGGGACGTAAGGATCTGACGGAAGTGATGTCATTGCAGTGTAATAACTTCGCTTTCTCAAAACTAGGCACAGACGCTGTTCCCTCTCTTCAAGTCATTTTGCAAGTTTCAGACACGCGAAACGCAATGTTCAAGTCCATTATTGGTATACATAAAGAAGTCTCGTTATATATCCATTAGACATTCTATATTAATGGTCAATTGACTAATTCCCAATACCCCTCTACTTTTAAGATGGAGCCGTGCCTTGCACGCAGTATGCGTCTCCGGCGATGAGATTCGTGCAATCGGCATTGATCTCGGGATTCAATGCGAAGAAAAGCGTGGAAGTGATATTGAAAATCGCCTCGACCTCATCGCAAGTTTGACTGGGCTGAATAGTGAAGAATTCGGTGCATCCGTCTGTAATAGTACCAGGAGCGACGTTGCCAGGTGCGTTGCCAGGGAGGGGTTGATTGATAGAGTCGACGCAGTACGCTTCTCCAGCAATGAGATTCAAGCAATCCGAGTTCACCTCAGGATTTAACGCCAGGAAATTTGCGAGGGTGATATCCTCTTCGGTTACGATGTCTTGGCACGATTGTCCTTCCGGGACGGTGAAGTATCGAACACAGCCGGAAGTGATCGTACCAGGGGAAACGTTGCTCGGAATATTGGTCAAATTGCTCGTTTGGACACAGTACGACGAACCGTCAATGAGATTGTCACAAGCAGCGTCGATTTCGGGGTTCATCGTTTTGAACAGTATGTCACTGATGTTGAATTGGTTCTCGATGGACGCACAAGAGCTGTTTGTCCCAACAGTGAAGAACTGCGTACACCCTTGAACGATTGTTCCGGGTGCAACTGAAGGTGGACCAAAAATCTGACGAGGCAGAACAAGAGGAGAAGCGATGACGAGCTTGCTCAATGCAACAAAAGCGAAGAGCGAGTAAGAGCTGAGACGTGCCATGGCTACTGACTGTGAGATGGGCTCGAAGTGGATGTATGCACACTTGTCACTGAAGAGAATGCGACTCAACGAAGCCTTTATATACAAAAAAAAATCTCAGGAACACGAGAATAGTATAGAAACGTTCGTTCGTCCCGTTTGGGGCTCGACACTTCGTCAACACGGACGAGCCGGGCAAGGTGACATTGACTTCAACCTTCCTGAAACACTAGTTAACGCATGGTCAATTCCCTTTTACAGATGAACCAGCGTATAGCCAGTTGGACGGCAAGGACGGCGGCAATAACGGCGACAGGTTAATGGACTAATGCGTCTCCCGGCGCCGCAGTGCTCCCTCCCATTTTGAGACGAAGTACACGGGGTAAGCTTAACCCCTGAAATTTGTAATGGCTTGGCCATAACATCAACAAATCAAGCGAAAGCTGAATCAAAGCCATTGGTTTTTTTCAATCGTGTCCGCAGTCAAACAGCGCTGATGGGTTTTATGGAAACTAACCAATTGAACGACAAATGTCAAATATTTCCAAAGCTCCAGAAGTAATTTTATGAACCAATCCCAATGCTGTGTCTCCTCTTCATGCTCGTTTAATGACTGAACATTTTTAGACGAACTTGATGCGAGGTGTTTCGCTAATCAGAAAATTCAAGTTGAACGCCGACGTGAAATCTCAGCGTTGGCCGGTTAAGCCGAGAGAGAAGAAACACAAACAAAGTTCTGCATAACCACAATCTTGATGACCAGACGTGGCGAACACATTCGCCATGACACTAACGCACCGGGCTACTAATCACCCCGAGACGCGGTCTTCCTGTATTACCGACACGCAAAAACCCAACATGATGGTGTCTGAGATAGAACCGGATTGAAAGTTTATAAGATAAAATGAGACTAATAGGCTGGAGACTCGAGTTAAGAAATATGAAGTTCAAGAGAAAGTTTTCAGCGTTTACGATTGGTTTACGGTAAGCTTTTCTCACGCCTGATGACGTAAACACGTTACGTATATCGTCACACCTGTTCGGCTACTTCGTCTTCGACTTGTCTTCAATCACTTTACTTCGACAAAATAGTATCCTTTGTCTTGCTAGGTCTTGCTCTTCTTTTGTGCCTTTTTTCCTCGGTTCTTTTTCCTTGCAAATCACGATGTTGTACTATGACGTCGTCTGTAGGCTCCGTTGTCCTACATTGTCCTAACGTTAACTAGAATGGCATGGCACTTTTGTCCCCACTTTCTTCCTATATATTGAGGCTTTTCATCAAGTCATACTTTTTTTTGCTTCACCCACACGTAATTTTCTGCGATACTCGACGATTTGCGTACCTTCCATATAATTTAGTAGCACTTTAAACGATGTGGTTAATTGGAAAACCCAAGGCTATCATCTCGCTACTGTGGCCGACCGACGATTTTAGACTCGAGGGCTTGAAGAATAACCAACTTGCTTATACCTTACTCCCTTCCATACTAGACGATCAAATCCTTTACACCATAGTTCAACGAGATCCTCCGACGTCATTTGTTTATTTGGCTCGCGTTCATGAAGCGATTGCGGATGATCAGCAACAAGTTATCTTTGCCCTGTGTGCTGTTCTTCCGTACGCCGTTCGTGATGTCGCATTGTTAACACATAGGACGGGATTTGCTTCCTTCACATACGACGAACGGTGCGTATATACTTAGTAAACTTGTTTTCCAATGTTTTCTGAGAATAATACGGCTAGAAAATTTGTTGTCACTTTAAGAGTCCATGATTGGGACGGCTCGATTGCGAATGAAACATCTACTTTCGCAGAGGCGGCTCATGGTCGCCTCATAGTTCAAGAAGACGCTCTTGGAGTCTGCATCAGCCCTCAAAAGAACCCGGTGACGAGTTCGCGCCCAGAGATAATATTTTTGTTTGGAACTGGAAAGTTGGATCGTTTTACTGCATTATGGCGCCCTATCAGCCTAACCTCCAGGTAAACATGGTGTTTTGTCGGTTATTCTACTCGTAACTCATAATCATCCTAGTATATGGGCATCTTTGGGTTTCTAGATCAACATTACACAGCAGTCGGCGGTGTCTTCTCACCTGCACAAACACCGAGCATTTCTGATGAGTTAACACCGACATCTTCCTACGAGGGATTGGAAAGTGAAACTGTCGCCGAGAGAGCTCTTAGTATTGATTCAGTTGAAGTAAGTTGTTTCTCTTGCTCGTGTTCACAGATGTTAATGACCCTATCAGTCTTTGCCTGAAACCATTGACACGGCGTCGGTGTATTATAATGATGACGAAGACTATGGAAGTTGCGTATCCTTGTTGAGGAAAACTCCTTCTCCAGATATGACGGAAGTATGTTGTCTTTCTTCTCGCTTTTATCGATGATTCAAGTAATTAACTCTACAAGCCCGGGCCTGATGATCTAATCGACTCTTATGTGGCCAGGCCCCACGAAACCATCAACACTGCCAAAACAAAGACAAAGACAACCAAAAAATGTTGAATCCCTACCCTACACCTTCAGCACTGTCTAAGGGAATATCTATTTATTTCGAGATCGACAATCAAGATGATTCGTTACGCGACTTTGTGTTTGACACTTCCAATCGATTGGTCTTCTTGCTTTGCGATTTTAACTCAGAGTATTGCAGCGATTCCGACACGACAAACGAATCGCAAGAATCGCTGAACGAACAATCAGAAGAGGGCGATGAAATTCTTCAAGTTACCATCATTCAAACCAATTATTTTACCGAGTTCTATCCCGACGAGCATAATGTAGACGTTATAAAACTATACAATGCTCCGAGGTCATTGAGTTATATGGAGGACTTCTATAAAAGATCGGAGCATCGCAAAAAGGAAAAACCAGTTAAACGGGCATCTTTGGTGCTTGACGAAGGGCTCACAAACGAGAGGACACACCACTCCCGGCTTGTTTTTACGCGAAGCCTGGCTGCGCGTTCAAGTAAGGACTACTGGACCTTGGACTGCCAGAAACTTGCCTTATCAACCAGTGGTATCATTAATGTGCCTGATCCCGGCGAGGAAGGACATATATTTGTTTTCAAATATTGAGACGCCTAATCAGTCTAAAGGATTATGTGTTCTGATTTGTCCGTTGCTGTATCGATTTGATCAATTATTTCTTGATTTACAATGTGAAACTACCTAAGTGCAGCTTCAAGCTGTATTTTCTTTGTAAACTACTTCCGTTACATCTCTAATACATAATTAGATAATCATTTTTTTGTTCTAAACTTCAACCCTACTTCAAGACGGGGGTGTGCCTTGCACACAATATGCTTCCCCAGCAACGAGATTCGTGCAGTCAACATTTAACTGGGGATTCAAGGAGAGGAAAAGTGTGGGCGAGATATCGAACATCACTTCAATTTCGGCGCAAACTTGTCCAGGTTCTACGGTGAAGAATTCCGTACATCCCATTGTGATGGTTCCTGGAGCAACGTTGTTGGGTGCGTTCGTGACGAGGGTGGTATTGATAGTGGCCACGCAGTAAGCTTGTCCAGTCACCAGGTCCAAACACTCCGAATCTACTTGCGGATTTAACGCAAGAAAATTTGCGAGGGTGATATCTTCTTCTGCTTCGACGTCCGTGCATGATTGTGATTCCGCGATAGTGAGGTATCGTACGCAATCGGAAGTGATTGTACCGGGGGAAACATTGCTTGGGATAGTTGTCAGATTGCTCGTTTCAACGCAGTACGCAAATCCTTGAATGAGATTGTCACATGCAGCGTCGATTTCGGGATTCATAATTTTGAAAAGGATATCGCTGATATTGAACTGCGTCTCGATAAACGAACAAGAGTCGTTTGTTCCGATGGTGAAAAACTTGGTACATCCTTGAACGATCGTTCCGGGTGCAATCGGTGGGGTATTAATTACCGTCGGTGCGCTGGCAACACAATACGATTGTCCAGCTATGAGATTGGTACACCCAGCGTTGATCTCCGGATTCAATGAACGGAAGAGAGTGTCAGTGATATTGAACTCTACTTCAATTGTGATACACGTGTCACCTGGCGCGGAAGCATGGAATGCGCTACATCCTGCGGTGTCAGTTCCGTTCGCGACATTACCAGGAATTGTAACATTCTGACGACGCAGAAGGAAAGGAGAAGCAATAACTAGCTTGCTCAATGCAAAAACGAGGGTTGAGTAAGAGCCTAAACATACCATGCCTGAGATCGAAGGTGAGTATATGCACACTAAAGACAGGATTGACGTCTTTATACATCATATTAGTTCTTAAATTACGGCAATCTCACGGTTAAAATGAGACAAACCTATCTTCTTTGGGAAATTTTTGCTCAGTATTGCACGGTAAACCGCTCCTTCTCACGCACTGAAGTATGCCAGCATTCAACTGAGGCATAACGGTGACATCGCGACAGATACTTGATGTCGGTAAGCTTGCTACATTATAGCCCATTTTGATTTTGAATTCCATTAAAATAAGATCCTTATTGAATTTGAAAAGAAAATTCATCAACGACAAGACAGAGATTTTTTCATTTTGCATTTTCAATGATTGGCACCTTAACTTTTTTTCTCAATCAGCACCCGCGCTTAAGCCCCTTTGGCACCAAATGAGACCCTAGCCTTAAACCTTAGACCAGTAAACCAATCACCTGCAGTCAGAATGATTTAGAATCATAAAAAGAAGGCAGATATAAATTCTTCAAACGAGATGATCTAGGAAATGCGATGCTGTGACTTGCTGGTCATAACTCAATTGACTTCCTACCTCGACGTTCATGTTCTTGAACAATTACATTTGTTAGATCGCCCTGTAATACGTACCGGGGAAAGTAAATGGCCTTAACACTGAAATTCAAGCGTTTAACCGCTGGATTTTGAGAAAGGAAATATTGGGATAATACGGAGCAGCATCAAACTTTGACATTCGTTTGTGTGAAACAACCTTTATTGTCCGTCGAATTTTCCTATCTCAGACAACTATACAAAATTAGAAAAAAAACGCAAAAGAAAAGTGACTAATAATCTCATTTAAGACGTTAAGGTATTCATCATCGATTCGGGAACATAGGCATGGACTAAAAAAGTGTCCGATTCTGACGATGGCAAACCCCAAACCCTCTACTTTCAAGATGGTGCAGTGCCTTGCACACAATATGCATTCCCAGCAAAGAGATTCGTGCAGCCAGAATTAATCTCGGGATTCAACGCAATGAAGAGTGAAGAGGAGATACCGAATAATGCTTCAACGTCGTCGCAATCTTGTCCGGACTGAACGGTGAAGAACTGTGTACATCCACCTGTAATTGTTCCCGAAGCGACATTGGCAGGCGCGGAAGGGATGGCACTAGAGTCAACGCAATATGCCTCTCCCGCTATAAGATTAGTGCAGTCGGAGTCGATTTCTGGATTCAATGAATGAAAGAGAGCGTCGGTGATGCCAAAATCTGCTTCGACTGAATCGCACGTTTCGCCTGGAACGACGACATGGAACGAGCCGCAATCTGTGGTGGTTCCGGATGCAACTGGGGCAGCTGGGGAAACTGGGGTACTAGTTGGACTTGCCGACGGACTTGTCGATGCGCTGGGGGCCTGAACGCAATACGCCTCCCCGCTATGAGATTGGTGCATTCGGAGTTGATTCCCTGGTTCAACGAATGGAAGAGGGCGTCAGAGATACCGAACTCTGCTTCGACTGAATCGCAGGTCTCGCCTGACACGGCAGTATGGAACGCTCCACAGTTGGTTGTGGTTCCGGATGCAATATTAGCTGGGGGCGCTGTAGCAGTCGGCGTCGATGAGGAACCTGTCGGGGTACCACTGGCAGTACTATTAATACTGACCGCCTCAACACAATAGGCCTCCCCCGCTATAAGGTTAGTGCATTCGGAGTTGATTCCCTGGTTCAACGAATGGAATAGGGCATCAGAGATATTGAACTCTGCTTCGACTGAATCGCAGGTCTCGCCTGACACCGCGGTATGGAATGATGCACAGTCTGTAGTAGTTCCGGATGCAATATTAGCTGGTGGAGCAGTAGCTGATGGCGATGAGGTAGTGGTTACTGGTGGGGTGGTGCTGGTACTACTTGTCGTTGGGGTGGCCGTACTATTTGCTGACGGGGTAGCCGCACTACTTGTTGATGAGGTGGTTGTATTTTTTGCTGGTGTGGTCGATGTGCTACTGGGGGTGAAGTAACTGTACCATTTGTCGGTGTGGTCGATATGCTACTTGGTAATGAAGTAACTGTACCATTTGCCGGTGTGGTCGATGTGCCACTTGGTGATGAAATAACTGTACCATTTGCCGGTGTGATCGGTGTGCTACTTGGTAATGAAGTAACTGTACCATTTGCTGGTGTGGTCGATGTGCTACTTGGTGGTGAAGTAACTGTACCATTTGCCGGTGAGGTAGCCGTACTACTTGGTGATAAGGTGGCGGTGCTACTTGCCGGTGCACTGGCAGCCTCAACACAATAAGCTTCTCCCGCAAAAATATTGGTGCATTCGGAGTTGATTCCCTGGTTCAACGAACGGAAAAGGGCGTCGGAGATGCCAAACTCTTCTTCGATTGAATCGCACGTCTCGCCTGACACGGCAGTATGGAATGAACTACAGTTGGCGACGGTTCCGGATGCCACTGGGGCTTGTGGGGAAACAGCACTGGCAGGCTGAACGCAATACGCCCCCGTTATGAGGTTGGTGCATCCGGTGTTGACTTCGGGGTTCAACAAATGGAAGAGAGCATCAGTGATACTAAACTCTGCTTCGACTGAATCACACGTCTCGCCTGACGAGACGGTGTGGAACAAGCTGCATGCTGCGGTGGTGCCGACCGCAACATTCCCGGGGAGTGCAGCGATTCCCCTGGGAAGAACATAAGGAGAAGCGATGACGAACTTGCTCAGTGCAAAAGCGAAGAGGGAGTAAGAGCCCAGACGAGCCATGAGCAAAATGGAGGAAGGGGGTGGGTGTATGCACACTTAAGAGCATACATGACATGACTTGAGCCCTTATACACAGAAAAACTGCGGTAATCGCATCAGGAACACTCTGAAAAGTGTCCTTAATCATCCCCCACAATTATTAATATTGGATGCTACTGGATAATGAGGGACTTCCAGTGGCACAACAAACCCGGTAAGTTTTCAGTTTCAATATGCCGTCCTTCTTTCGGAAAAATTCATCTAAAGACACATGGTAAATTTCTTTTCCCGGCTAACCGAGGGGCGTCAACAATGAACTGAGGTATAAGGGTGACAAGTCGAGGAGTTCCGTTGAACCTGCTCCCACCGCATAAACCGAATCACAAGGTAGTTTATTCTAGCTTCTGATCCTCATCCCGAGCAAGACCACATCCTTTATAATAATGAACAGTCTAAGTAAAGCATCAACATTCTTAGAAACAGTTCCGAAACTTACAATGACATCGTCAACATGGTCTTTTTCAAGTTCCTGCGCTAATGAACTACGGTGAACTTTAAAAAAACCTGCAAAGCCTGTAAACCAATCAGCAAATCAGCAATCTCTCCGCGAAATTCTTCAGGAACTCTTCAGAAAATCAGATGAGATAAACTTGCTAGTCAGATGCTTCTGTTGTGCCTCAATATCGAGAAAAACGTTCCTGGACGAGCGTTAGTATGGGATCGACCTTATGCAAATTTAGCCTGTGAAACTGAAAAATGAAAACGGCGTAATCAAATAGAAGACGCTACACCCAATTGTGACAAATCTCACATTTTTCAAACACGTTCATCTTAAAAATAAAAGGCACGCCTGATTAATATTCTTTGAATTTCACCGATTTCACCAATTTCACCAGCACGCAAAGATAAAAGGATGAAAAACCTCGAAACAAATTCGGACTCAAATATATAAGGAAAACAGCAAGAATGCATGAACCAAGAAACACAGAAACGACCATTAAAATGTGCAAAGGTCGTTGAGTATGAGAAAATGCTAAATCTACTTTCTTTCCAAAACAAAGAAAATGGAAATCCTCCATCTAATTGGAACCAAAAGAGGAGAACGGAAAGCTGATTTTTGCATACCACTCCGTAGGAACCGTAGAGCAGAAGGGGTTGTTGGATGTTGGGGTATCTATTGTCATCAAGTCGTTAGTGTTCACTACCGAAAATAAAGTGAGTTTTCCTATAAAAACATCGATGATTAAAGAAACTTACTGAGACATGACTCCAATGAGCGACCCGAGAGTGGGAACGAGGCGGATAGACACGGGGTATGTATTTCAACGAGACCAGGGAAAGGGGTTGACCATACATAGCTATTGACGTCGACGGCCAACAATGAAGCGTTTCACCCGGCATCGCGCGAAATACATTTCGTCGGATGCGATGCAAGGGTCGTAAAAGGTCGTAACGGGGTCGTGAAAGGTCGTACCGGGGTCGTACGGGTCGTGAACAAAAAGAGGGAAACAGGAGAGATTGAATATGCAAACAAAAACAAAGGATAAGTACAAGAGAAAAATAGAAAAAGAAAAAAATAAACATCAAAAAAGGTGAGACGATTTTTTTGATGTTTTTCCCAGCGGATTACGAAAAGGGACGGTCCAATGGGTGGACAGTTTCTTCTGGCTGTGATCGCACGAGAACACGTGCGATGTCGTCCCCTCATGCGCAAAAAGCCGGAAGAGGGGTGGGACTAAGAATCGAGCCAACGACTCTTTTCGAAGATGATTTTGAAAAAGCTTTCTTTTTCTTTTTTTCTTTACTCTTTTTTTTTGGTGCGCGAGGATATAACAGTAACGGAGTCTGAATTGAGACCAGGGTGATAAGGCCAAGAAATGGAAATTCAGTCGTTGCCGAAGGAAATCAAGAAATGTGAGAGCATATGGGAGAAAATGGCATATAAGATAGAGAGAAAGAGCAGGCAGTTCTTCTATGATCGTTGATATATCCACTTATAAAGTCCCGAGCGCTTCACTGAACATGTCGTCACTAAAGGGACCAGGCAGTTTTGAATGCTTCGTTTTAGCCGTCACTGCAACATTGGATGCTTCGGGTAGTGATATCGCTCTTACACGCGACGATTGAGGCAGTGCCGGTGTGTATACCCCGACGTCGCTGGCGTCGTGTTGTGAAACGGGTATTGAGACCGAAAAACCGGGTAACTGAGAAGATGATGAACACATCGGCATCGATTCCGAGGGTAAGGCTGATGAGGAGGAAGGGAACAGCGTTGCGAGCGCGGCGTTCACAATCGCATTCGGCGTCGAGCCAGAAACTACCCCTATATCATTAAATTCACCAGTGTTCATATCGTCGTGCTCATCGTCCACCAATGCTAGCGACGCAGATGGGAATATTGACGCGCCTACCAGCGAGCCGTTGAACTTGAGCGCGCTGGAAGGAAACGGCATAGCACCTCGAGGTATTCTATGTTGCACTTCAAGTTCTGAATCGGATGAAGATGATGAAGAGGTACGCGAGTGGGCGGAGAAGGAATGTGCCAGGGTGAAATCGTCTTGTGCGTGCGCATGCGAACGTGCGCGAGTCAAGGGCGGGATGGAAGGTAGATATACGGGCATATCTTCATCTGCAGCGTTATCAGAGACATCTTCCGTTTCCAGACCAGGGGTATCCTCATCGTCAGCATCCTCTTCGATATCAAGGTCAAAATCTGCGTTTGGGTCACGTTGCCCTATAGTAGTGATGATGGGGATAAACAAATGATAGAAAAGAGAAAGAAAGAATGCATTTTGGGATACATACCTTCAACGACTCTCCACCACTCAATCTCAGCAAGCACTTGTCTGGACGAGGCTGAACCCTCTGACGCGACACGGCGCGTCCGGGGCGTGTCGATGTCGACGTATATGTATCTGTCAACAATGACCCGGAACTAGGACCTCTTCTCATCCTTCTTCTCCTTCCACTATCGTCGTCATCGCTTAGACCCAAGGCTCCCGATACTCTATGCCGTCTCCTCCGAGAGGAGGAGGAAGGGGCGCCCGCGGTAGAGGATGTCATACCGAGGGAGTTGTTAAAAAGAGTGTCGTATGTGTAAAGATAGGCGTAGGGGTAAGGGTATGCTCCTGACATTGACATCGATCTATGAGGTGTTGGACGCATGGCGGACGACGAGGCACTGCGGCGCACGGCGAGGGGCATACTCTGGGATTACAACACACACGCGATCTCAACTTGCGAGTCCAAGACGATTCCGAGCTCTAGTATTTCTGAATTTCTGGCAAGAAATGTTCAGAAAACTGAAGATAAGAATCAGGGGGGAAGGACCTAACGTCCAGCCCAAAGAGATGATGGTAGGAAGGGAAAAAGTTGAGTGAGGGAGAGAAAAACAAAAAGACATTTTGTGACAGTCACACTCGTCTCGCCAGCCTATAGCCGACTCGATCCGACTCCATATGATCTGTCAACTGGTGTACGTTTATCCATCCGCGCCTGCGGGACAAGTCTAGAATTTTGGGTAATATATAAAGGCATCGTGCAGTTTACTTCTCGATCTTGTTTATTGTTCAAGTACAGATGGAATCTCATCTTGGAGATGGCTCAAATTGAACGGGAATGGGGAGCTCAACGGCACATCCATCGCGTCGCATGACGATTAATATTTCATCGCGGACACGTATACATACACAATATGATGGATTCAATAGCGTGAGCTCGGATTCGATCGCTTCGTCGTGCGGAACGTTATCTCCGGGAATCAGCGATTGTTTGATACCTGAACCGAACTAGATTCGACGCGCCCATACAAAATACCACTCGTACCCCGTTGTTTTGTTCACAGAAGGATCAGCCATTTCACTTTCTACACGTTTAATAAGCTCGGGAGTCGATCCGGAAAATGGCGAAGCAGGCTTTCTTGAAAAGACTTTCTGCTAAAAGCAGACAAATGTCCTATACGCGTATCTGTATTAAACCAGCGCGCGCCATATCATAAATAATTAACGGCCAAATTTCTCTGGACAGAGTACGACCCACTCACCATCCCCTTCGGAGAACGTGCAGAACTCAACACGACACGTAATATCGCCGTACATCCCGGACTTTTGCAGTGCTCCAACATATGAGCGGGGTAAAGTAAAGTCGACTCCTCTGCCTCTCATCGTCTCCTGAAACTTATTCCAAAACTCGACGAAGCCAGGTACACGTTCCGGGATACGATGCACCGGTGCCAGCGTATCCTCTAAAATGAGTAATCCACCTTTTTTGACGAGAGGCAGAATACGCGAAAGGACGTCGCGCGCATTCGGTATCTGACTTGCGTAAGTCAACCGCGTTGGGTATTCCCTTTGCCTCCATTACTTACATGCGTTAGAGTCAATCGTGTGTGAACTACATCAAAAGACTCCGCCTCCCATGGAAACAGTTGACGAAGATCAAACGTACGGAACTGGATGTTCGGCCTAATTGATCTACGAGGAAGACTGCTAAAAAAAAGCTTTGAACTGATTGATGCACGCATCACTCACTCTGGATTTGGACGAACAATGTCTACGGCTACGACACTCGCGCCAGGAAACATGTCCGCAGCTTCAGCTGCCCATACGCCTGTCCCTGATCTTGGTATAATAGATGAGTCGGTGAAAGCACTCGGAGGAGATGGATGTGCGTACCCTAACTCCAGAATCGTCTTCGGATTCAGTTCCCTTATGGGTGCAAAAGACAGATCGCCAATAAATTCTTGTATCGCTTTGAACTGGCGGGTAAGTCTGGATAGCCAAAAACAGTCAATGTTCTTTCTTTTCAACAGATGTCACTACACACCTGTCTTGTTCCAATGCATTACGGTCCGCAGCCTAACAAAGATGTTAACGTCGACACTGGGATGATTATAGTTATTGGACCATTCACGCACCGGAAGAGAGTAAGCAGGGTTTCGAGACATCGTTCAAACAGACTCCCGATGCAGTTGAAGGTCAAAGAAAGAGATGGTACGCGAAAGTTGGCTGCACCATCAAGAAAACGACCCCCAATTCAAAACACCCAAGCAACCACGCAAGCTACCTGTAATGTGCTTAGCGTCCGCCTCATTAGCCGGTTCGTTTAAATCGTTTTGACTTAGTTTTGACTCCAGTCAAGTGTTATGTCAGCAGCACGTGATTGGATATTAAATTCCAACATTTTCAGCATCCAACGTTAACTCAACATTGAACGCGTTTGGCGAAAAATGTGAATTAGTTACGTGTCAATCACGCTCTATCACGCTGTGGAACACGGCATGGGAAATTGATTCATTCCAACCACCGAGGAACGCGTAAAAATAGCTATCGCACGACGCGTGGACCGTGTGGTATAGTGATTATCATAGAATAATCGAAGTAAACAGCAACCTAAAAGAACTACCGTGATGAGTTCTAACAACTGTCTAGATTTCTGCTTGAAGCTAAATCCAAGGGATGTGCGCAGTATCACTGGCAGGAAATGGGCAACACTTTTGTGCCCACTTTGATACCAAACCAGAAAACCGGTTTTCCGTTCCTAATTCATCGTCGTGCATCTCAAGAGATTCCTTGGACAAGTTGACCCAGATAGTTGATCTCGTTTGAAAAATCGATGTATGTGTTGACTTCTAGAATAGGGGGCATATCGGGCTGGAGCTGATGAAACAGAGGCTGGAACTTCGGAATCATCTTCGCTCGTTTACTCAGCAATCATTCGTCAAGACGACACATGAGGTTAAGATCGTATTTGCGTGGTACGGGCTTTACCCTTGGCCGGAGTTTAAATAGACACATAAAACGTGCTGAAAATGATATACAGATTGCAGAGATGTCGCTCCCAGATATACGAGGTGAAATGTGGCCCGGCGGATGAGGACAAACTTCTCCTTCCCCGACAAAATCCTATCGAAACACTCCGACCGACAACAGGTGCCGATACACGAGAAATGTTAGAATTTGTGATCTTCAAAAATATTTGACTGGGCCGCCATAAGTAGAAACTCTCGAACTTGCTCTTGACCCTAAACGCGTCGGTTCTGACGTAGTGTTCTAATCCAGTTGTGTCGCATTTCCCGGATTTTCAAAGCTTATGGATTGTCGGTCGTAACGCGAAGATGACACCTTGTGCACATATTAGCAGTCGTCCAAGTCGCAAGATTAGGCTCAAGAGAAAGTTGACAGTGAGCGTCAATGAACAACTACTCGTTACTTCAGATTGTCACACTCTGTGAATTACCATTGAACGTACCATCTCATCGACATCGCGTTGCTCGGGACTGAAGCCTACAACGATCACCTGAAACAAAACAGATGGGGATTAATACACTCTAGGGGATATTGTGAACCTCTTTCAGTCAATGTCACTCTGTCGAGCTCAAAGCATTTCGGAGCCTTACTCAAAGACTAAAGTTTCGCGCTACCAAACAACCTTGAAACCACACTACATAGGGATTTATCCAATATCAATTACTACAATTTCAGTTCATGTGTACGTCTATTTTACTGCTCAATCTGACTTCTTTTTTAACATTTAGGCAGAAACACAATACGCCTCTCCCAGAATAATATTTGTGCAGGCTGAATTAACCTCTGGATTCCACGTGTGGAATTGCGCGTCCGTAATGCTGAACCGCGTCTCAATCGCACCGCAAGTATCTCCAGAGACAACGGTATAATATTGCTTACACCCTGTTGTAATCGTCCCCGAGGCAACGTTATTAGGAACATTAGAAGTCGTCGCATTACTGGTCTGTACACAGTAAGCTTCGCCAACGATGATATTGCTGCAAGCTGAGTTGATTTCAGGATTCATCATTCGGAACAAAAAGTCAGTGACGTTGAACTTTGTTTCGATTGCCGGGCATGAATCTCCGGATACGACGGTGTAATATTCCGTGCATCCCGCTGTTATTGTTCCAGTCGCGACGTTGCTTGGCGGAGAGTTGGACGTCGAATTACTTGTTGCTACGCAATACGCTTCTCCGACTAGTATGTTGGAACAAGCCGAATTGATTTCCGGGTTCATAAGCCTAAATAGCGAATCAGTGATGTTAAACTTGCTCTCTATTCCGGGACAAGAGTCTCCAGACACGACAGTATAGTATTCTGTACATCCAGCGGTAATTGTGCCGGTGGCGACGTTGCTCGGTGGACCAGTAGAGTTACTCGTCTTGACACAGTAAGCTTCTCCAACAATTATATTAGCGCACGCTGAATTGATCTCCGGATTCATAGTCCTGAACAAGGAATCCGAGATATTGAACTTGGTTTCGATCGCTGGACAGGAGTCGCCCGACATCACGGTGTAATATTCGATGCAGCCGCTCGTAACGGTCCCAGACGCTACGTTACTTGGTGCGGTCGAATTACTTGTTTGCACGCAGTATGCCTCCCCAATAAGATGTTGGTGCATCCCGAATTGATCTCTGGGTTCATAAGGTGGAACAACGTGTCACTAATGTTGAATTTGGTTTCGATGACCGGACAAGAATCGCCCGTTACCACCGTATAATACTCCTCACAACCCTGTGTGATGGTTCCGGAGGCCACATTACCTGGTGGTCCTGTCGAATTGCTTGTTTGAACGCAGTACGCTTCGCCAAGTAAAATGTTGGAACAGCCTGAGTTGATTTCAGGATTCATCATCCGGAACAATGAATCGCTGATGTTGAACTTGGATTCAATGGCAGAACACGAATCACCCGAAACGACGGTGTAGTATTCCGTGCATCCCTCCGTAATGGTACCAGACGCTACGTTACTCGGAGGAGCAGTCGTATTAGTGGAATTGCCGGGAGGGAAGATTGAGAGCACGCAATATGCGGCCCCTCCGAGTAGATTGGTGCATTGCGCGTTCAGTCCTGGGTTCAAAGCCAGGAAATCCGCGCTGCTGACGAACAGGTTGGTTTCAATAGTTGTACAGCTATCACCAGGTTGAACTGTGTAATATTCGGCACAGATGTCCGTCGAAACATTGGCAGCTACGTTAGCGGGTGTAGCCGCCGGGAACAGTGTATAATTGCCCGTAGGAAACAAAGCGCAAATGGCGGTTCCTGGGACCGGATTGGATGACGCCAACTCAGGGTTCCAAGTGAATAAATCGTCTTCTGACATCCCAGTCGTATTACTAATCGATGCGATAGTATCTCCTGACTGTGTCGAATATAAACGAGACGTTCTTGTTGACGGTTATACGACGTACCATAACAGTGTAATACCAACCACAAGCCGCTGTCCGTGTCCCATTCGCGAGATTTGTCGGTGCAGGAACTCCAGCCCCGTCCAAAAATGAAGTCGTCACTGTTGGTGTATACGAAGTCGGGAAAGAGATAGATGTTATGGTTCCTATCGTGAAATTGGTGGTTGTCGGCGCTGCGACCGAGGTTGACGTCAGCGGCGGGAATGGCGCCACGCAATAATAATAACCCAACCAAAGGTTGGTGCAGTTTACGTTCACCTCTAAGAATTGTAAGTATGTTTCTCGTCAAAATCTTTTTGCCAGTTTTACTCACCTGGATTCAGAGTCAAGAAATCCGTTAATGTAATTGAGTTGTTCAAGACGACTGTATTGCAAATGTCGCCAGCTTGAATTTGATAATATCTACCGCAATCCGAAGTTGTGCCATTGACAGTTGGCGAAGGTATCGGCGCGAATGTGGTTGGAGCTGCTGAAGGAACGTTTGGGCTTCCAGATGCGGCAACATTTGGCCAGCCTCCATTTGGTGTTAGACAAATCGCTTCTCCGACCTTCAACGGCATCAGCTGACAATATGTGCCTAACCCCGGATTGAACGATTGCAGTTGCACGCTGGTAATATTTGTTCCAGTTATCGACCCGGCCATTGCCGAAACGCTCGAACAAGTGTCGTTGGTTTGGATTGTGTAAGTGACGCATGGTTGTAAAAGACAAAGCTGACTTCCGGAAGCTATTGAACAGTCGTTGACGCCGGTAAGAAATGGGTTTGTCATGATAATTGAGTCTATCGTGACGTTGTTTTGACTGGCAACAGCGGAACACGTCGTATTATCTGGAACTGTGATGTTCCGACCAATCAGCGAGCAGTCGGCACCCGGACTTGTGGTGAAATTTACTCCGAACGATGGTGGATTTATGATGGGACTAGCTCCCTCCGCCGGGGGTGCAGACACATTGTATGATTCGAATTGTCTTGGGTTTTTTATTTTGAGCTCATAATTGCACTAGTATTGACAAGATACTTACGGTCCACAGGTCGACACGGCTGACGACAATAATTCCTCAATAGGCTCAGAATATGTGACCGGATTTGACAAAGTCAAATTTAAAGTCTCCAGGACGCAAAAAGTGCATAGTTCGTTTTCAGGGAGATCAAGCAATCCTCCCGAAGAATTGAAGGACGCGATTGCAGCCTGACAAAATTGCTGCGTTGTTGGATCTTGAAGACATTGTACAACGTATGCCCCCGCAATTGTATCTACTGCGAGCGTAGGAGCATACGAGATATTATTACTTCCTGGGATGAGGTATGAGCCACAACTTGATACTACGTTGGCTCGATAATCTGCCAGAGAAGCTGTGCAATTGTCGGTGCAGACGGATACCAGGTCATTAAGGACCAAGAAAGGGTATGAACTTCAGCTCTGTAAGTCGCAACTCTACGAACCGAGTTCTTAGGATAAAACTTACCTCATTAGAGGAACAGTTGAGTTACACGCAATTATTGCAGTAAGTGCAGCTGCGCATGCATCGGACGGCGAAGGATCAGTTGGAAGGATGTCAGTTGTGTAAACTTGGAACGTTGGGGTTGAGTCGTCGGCGTAAGTGATGTTCGTGCTATTCGCTGCAGCAAAGAGCTCCACGGTGTTTAACCCCAAATCCAGTTGCGAGATACCAGTTGGTGTAGATGTGGACGGTGACGTCGTGGCAGATTGTCGAAAGATGTTTAATTGCTTGAGTAAACCGTCATGAAAGAACTTGTCGTAAGACGCAGAGTAAGCTCCAAGGAATTTGCTGAGCTGGGATGCAACGACGAAAGGGTAAAGAAAAAATAAAATAAGAATGATGTTTAGGCGAAAGCGGCCCATGTTGACAATGGTAAGTGGTCAAGCTGCAAAACGATATGTCCGAATATTGCATCTGTTTAACTTTACTTTTTAACGGATTAGTCAACTCCATCAGGTGGGCGACGTTCCCTGCTAATAGAAGTTGGGTGATTCTTCCGAATATGGATCATTTCACTAATTGATTAGTATGACTGCAACTCTCCCCATCAAGCCAAATGTAACGGTCCGCCAATAATCTTGGACTCACAAGCGCCCGGAGAAACAGCCACCATCAGTTCCATCGAGCTAACCTTGCCTTTCCTGACGTGCGCGTGCTATAAGCGTACCTTAAGCCCTTGTGTATCATGCGTTCACCAGATAATAAGTGCTCATCAACCCTATTTCTTCTGACGACTCTGACTAAATCGAGCATTTGGTTGCTTCTTTGTAGCATATGGTCATCTCAAATGCTTGCTCATCCGACCGACGATGTGTAGGATTTTGACTCGCCGAATGACCCAACAGGTCATGTTCTCCCCCTATAAACATCATAATAAGGAATATTCAAATATTGGAGAGAATTACATCAAAACTGGCACGACCATAATATCTCCGAATATCCTATGTTTTACAAATACTGAGGGCATAGAAAAAAGGACAACTTCACTATTGTCGCCCCGTTTGTTCCAGGTTCACCTTGAAATGCTCAAACATATACTCTTTCTCTTTGCAGTTTTGCTATACGGTTGGTATCTACTCACCACGAGAGTCGAGATAGAGACTTAACAACATTTTCCAGAGATTTTACCTGCAAGTTGCCAACAGCCTCCAGGAAATATAACTGCTCTCCCTGTTGGTAGCTGTACTGCAACTATTCCATGCGCAAATGGAGCCTGCTGCAATAGTATATCGGGATTTTGTGGGTAAGCTTGGTGGGCATGGAAATTTGATCACATGGTTGTTGATAAATTTCTCCAGTTTTAATTCTTCATTCTGTACCCCTGTCGCCTCTGGAGGGGCATGCACCTCTAATTGCGATGCTAAAGCAGAGTGCGGTCCAGATGCTGCACCCCAGAACTTTACATGTCCCCTGAATGTTTGCTGTAGTCAGGTATGGTATCATTTTTGAGAGTCGTCGTGTTCTCTCACCTTTCAACTAGTTTGGTTTCTGCGGAACGACGGAAGGTACATTTCCTATCCAGACGCTTTAATGATGGCTGACTCTTGATTTGAGATTTCTGCGGAGTCGGTTGTCTATCTAACTGTCAGTCTCCTCCGGAACAATCTTGCGGCTCAGATCAACAAAGCGCCCTACAGAGAAGGATAGGCTATTACGAGGTGATGCTGCAATTATGTTGAAGATGACGTTTGGTACTTATCACTCAATAATACAGGCGTGGGCTATCAATCGTCCTTGTGATACCTATACCCCTGAGCAAATATCAGCTGAGAGTCTAACGCATGGTTCGTGTTGTTTCGCTACATACAATTCATGTATATGGATCAACTTATTATCCTGGTAGTAAACTTTGCGTTCGGGTATATTTCTGAATCTTTCGGGATTATAGAAATGAATCCCGGGGATTCAGAACTTTGGTCGCGTACTACTGCGTTGAAAGAGCGTAATCCGACATTGAAGGTCTTTCTTTCCATTGGAGGATGGACTTTTAATGATCCCGTAGGTCCAGAAGCTTCTGAAAATAAGTTGATTGATGTGACGCACCTTCTATTGTTAGCCGACGTCTACCATCTTCAGTCAGCTTGTGGCCAGTAATGAGAGTACTGAAGCATTCATAGACAGCGCCATAATCGTTCTTCAATCATTCGGTTTTGACGGAATAGGTGAACGCCTCTCCTTTTCAGAGCAAATCATATTAGTCTTACTCCACTTGTCAGACATCGATTGGGAGTATCCAGGAGCGTATGATCGTGGTGGAGGTCCGGCAGATACAGCCAACTATGTTACATTCATGTCTAAAGTGAAAACCGTATTCGAGTCATACGGTTATGGCCTTACATTTACCGCGCCTTCATCATATTGGTATCTTCAACATTTCGATCTCCCGGGTCTTCTCAAACATGCGGATTGGGTTAATATCCTGACATACGACTTACACGGCGTTTGGGACGGGACCGATCCTTTTGTAGGACCCATCGTACTAGCTCATACTAACTTAACGGAAATCGTCCAAACGATGCAGCTCTTCCGTAATGTCGGAATTAATCCCAATCAAATGGTGATGGGAATTGGTTTTTATGGCCGTTCATTCCAACTTGACGATCCCAGTTGCTATGAGCCGGGATGTGGATTTTCAGGTCCAGCTGCGGCAGGGCCGTGCTCCGGAAATGCTGGAACTTTGATGTTTAGCGAGATTGAGAGCATCATTAGCAACAATAATTTGGAACCGACGTTTGACGAAGAAGCGGCGGTCAAATATATCGTCTGGAATGATAACCAATGGGTTTCCTACGACGATCCCCAAACGCTGCAAATGAAACTAGATTACGCAAATTCTATTTGTCTTGGCGGTTAGTTTACCAAGCCAAATTCCTAAAACGCTAACTCACTATGTCGCTTAGGAACGGTGGTATGGTCCGTTGATCAAGACGATACCTCATATACCGATCTCTCGGGCCTGTACGCCTTTATCCCAAATAATACTGCTTCACAGGTTGTATCCGGAAACGAATGTATGATAACTGACTGTGACGGCAGCTGCCCTGACGGTTACACGCCAATGACGAAGCTAGCATCAAATCCTTCGACTGGCGTAACATGTTCAACGAAAAACTCGCCACTCTGTGCTGTCCGTCGGGCGATGCACCACAACAATGCCATTGGCGTGGTGGAGGCGGCCATAGCTGCAACGCGCAATGCGAGGTTGGAGAAATTACCATTGCTATTGATCAAGTAGGAGACGACGGAAAACCTACGTGCGTGCAAGGATTTAAGGCGTACTGTTGTCAAAGCGGCAATCCCGATCCTTTAGGATGCGCAGTCGGAAGTAATTTATTTCTCTTCCTTTGTATAACTTTACCTAAAAAGCTCATAGATTGTGGCGACACCACCTGTGCCGTTGAAAATGCTGTGATATTCACACACGTGAAACAAGGAAATGCAGGAAGCGAAGGCTGCACGGACCCTGATGAGTTCAGCCAATTTCCAATGGCAACCTGTCCAACCGTTTGCCCGAGCGATGAACCGAAACCGCTTTGTTGCCAAGAAAATTGTGAGTTTCCTCCTTCCTCGTGTTGCGACCATGCATTAATTGATTTTGAAGACGGATATACAAACGTGAGTGCACATCCCTATGATTACGGCTCTCAGCTAACGATTACCGTCACAAGTGTGCCTGGGTAGGAGACCCACCTCAATGCTTAAATGCAGCGTGCCCCGTAGGTCAAATCGCCGTTTGTAAGTCTTGTCAAGAATTTCTTCTTTCCATTTTCTGACGAAAAATAGTTGGGGATATCCAAGGGGATGCGCCGAAACCGTGTGTTGGACACGGAATGCGTCTGTATTGCTGTGATCCGCCATCCGGCAAGTATTACTTTTTTTACTTGGAAAAACACACACTTATGACATTCATCGGTGTATAGATGTTTCCTTTTTGCCTGTTCCGGAAGATTGGGTTTTCCCTCAACTCTCCCCTGTCGGAGGGGATTATTCAGTTGATCAGCCGGCAACTTTCACCGTTGATTTCGACAATGAGGGTATTGACGATCAACAAGAAAATGATACACCGGTAAAAATCTTTTTTGGTGATCAATGTTCGCTGAACTTTGACGTTTATAGTTTGGTGAAGTTTTCATTTCATCGCCTAATCCGGCTGCAGTTAGTTCCATGAGTTTGAATTCGGACTGGGTAATTACGGGATGCTTGCGTTCCAGTGACCAACCACAGCAGGTAGGATTTTCTCTGCCCGGAGAATGTATTAGGGAACATCATTATTTGATTTTAGGTTTTAGCCTATTGTTCTAAACCAATAGACGATGAGGATTCGGGCTGTGGTCACGTGTTCATTGGACAGGCCGAGAATACTATCATTAAAATGCCGACAGCTTGCGGTCTTGGACCATATGCAAGAATCACATCATTGGACGTTCATCCAAATCAAACAATTTTATCGGGAACGTATCATCAAAGTCGAATTCCTTCAAATGAAAAAATTTACGCCCTCAATTTCGATTACAATTTTGCAGAAATTCCAGAATCCAATGGACCTGTTTTGTGAGAGTGTTTGTTCATCGCTAAGCGTAAATTCAATAACTCATTTATTCAGAATGAGGGCTGACCTTGTGCGTCGTTGATTGCGGCCTAGCCTAATGCTTCATTGTTAATTGACCCTTGCACATTCAACAGACAAACGTAGCCGGCTATTGGTTTGTCGTGACTTGTTCAACTGTTGCACCCAAACTCACTGTTTTGTTTGTAGGGACGAGATTATCGACAGCGCACCGGATGAAGGAACTGTATCCACAAAACGGAAGCGTGATTTTCATCAGCCAGAGGGTTTGAGACGACGCTGGTTTGGCTCATTTGATTCTTGGCTTCAAAAGATGACGACACTCAGTACTGGTGATACGATTACGAGATCCTTCTTCTGCTCTTTCAACTACCCCATTTTCCATCAGGCCGAGGCTTGTCCCAATTTCGCCTCGAGTTTAGACATAAGTGTCAGTGGCAGCGCTCAAGCGGTTAGTGATTTCGGATACTATTTAGAGGCTTCAATTGTCCCTCTTGCTGTACAAGAAGCATACGTTTTTGTGAGGGCATCTGCGGGCGCTCAAGCGACATTCTCCATAACAGGAATGGCCGCCGTAAACTTCAATTCCGAAAGGGCAGAGCTCATATCATTCGGGTTTCCTGGACTTTATTATCCTGGCTTGCTTACTCTTGGACCATCACTCGTTTTGTATGGCGAGTTGCTCGGGCAGCTGAGCATGAGTGGACAACTCACAACAACGGTCGGATACCAATTCCCGGTATTAGTTTTCGCGTCGAGTCTAATGATATATGTACTGAAGATAATTTTAGTCTTTGGATCTATCCTTCGGGAAGATGGATAGTAATAGCGCGGAAGACAATTTTGGACCCTCGATTAACCCTTCAGGCAATAACAACGGTTATGACTTCAGTTTCGGATACAATGTCAATTTAGAAGGGATGGCGGAGGTATTTATGTCTCTTGCTCAAAATCCAAGAGAAAACGATATAAGGGTCTTTCATTCTTTAGGTTCACCTGGTAAATCAGCATAAATCAAATTATCAAGATCATCTCTGACTTGGAGCATTATTCAGATACCTTCATTTCAACTTGGAATAAACGTCCTAGGCGGACAGCTATTAGATGCACAGGTATTTATTCCGTTTTACCTTTTCCTCTGTCAAATCAATATTGACTGTTTTCCAGGTCTTTGTGGAGGCTGACATGTATGGTGGTGTCAGCGTTAACGGTAGTGTGTCGCGAGCGGTGAGCTGAGCTTCTATTAAAAATCGTAACAGTTCTAACTTTTCTAAACTCAAGGTATCTCCCAGGTTCTGCGTACAGCCGGTAATATAATTCTTCTCCGAGTCTAATTAGAAATTCACTCTGACTACTCAAATAGTACTACGGCGTCAATTTGGATGCAGGATTAACTGGTTCGATCTTGTTCTGGCGGGATAATGCCATCAGCACCCCTTTCTACACAAACCAATTCCCGTTTGGAGGAGCATGCTTTGATTCTATAACTGAAGCCCCAATTGATGGAACCGGTAGCAGCACGAAACGTGAAATAGGATCGCTTGATGCCGTATTCCAGAGTGAAGAACTCCTGTTCAGCGACTCGGCTTACCAGGGCACACCACTTGCCTTCGAGAAAGACACCATTAATGCAGCTAATCATATTGCTCCACCCATCCTGGAAGACTACGCTCCACTACAAGATGAACCAACGTCTGGAATCACAAAACGTGACGCTGTTCCGTTCTTGCCCGGGAATCTGTTCTGTCCTGAAGCCGGTGACGATATCACAAGTTCTTTGAATGATACCGACTGCACATGCTATGATGACGATGAAGCGAATGATCCATTTGGTACTGGAGTGTTGTCAAGGAGAGCCTTACTCGACGATGAAGGCACCGTCTCCATTCCTTTCCACGAACTCGCTGAATCTACTTTGCGTACTTGTTCATCCATCACTATCTCCATCCCCGCGTATCAGAGTACTCCTATTATCGCATATTATGATCTTGCAAATCCAGCCACTCTTGATCCCACCTTTGGTCCTTGGACCCCTACAGTTCCTGTTAACTTAGGAGCAAATCAGGCGGGGAGACCGTTCATGGTTATTGAAGGAAACAAGGTGGTTTACGCACGAGAACACCCTTATGAAGTCAGCATGGGTAACTATTTTTCTCTCTTTTTCTGCCGACCGAATTGATTGTCTGATTGATAACACAATCAGCCTCGCTATTCGTTGACTTTTTGCAACAAGAAACAGATATTTGGCAAAACGAAGCGGGAAATCAAAGTTGGTGCACTTGGGTTCAAGAAAATCTCCAGAGCACACCTGCCTACCTCGGTCGCTTGTTTCTTGGTCAAAGCGTATTTGATGAAATTTCTGAATGCTATCCTAGTAATTCACAGAACACTCCGATGGTCATTATGGAACAGATGGCGAACGTTATCAAGAACCTCGCTTTCTATTCTACTGAAGTTACGCTCAACCACATTAATCAGGGACAACCTTCTGTACGATCTACGAGCACCTGGAACACTTATTGTCCTAAAAAGAAGGTTGCTGTCTTACGAAGCGCGGCTGCCGTGCCGTCGTTCCTTAATTCGCCAGTTGTCTCCGGCATTTTCCTCGAGACGAACACTTGTATCAGAGGTGCTTGGGCTCGGTGGTATAATGCGTACCTTTCCGCCAACGTGGATGCCCCTGATCGTGACAGCGATGACGCCAATGTCCCGAATCTATACGACAACTGGATTCATTCCGTGGTTGCTAACGTTCCGACCTACCTTCGAAATCAAATACAATCGCTGATATCCGCGTATCCTGCGACCGCTGCCGAGGTGGATTTGTCATGGTCCGTATTGCTCGACGAGAAAACTTTGAACTTGTTAGGCCAGCCTTTGAGCCCGCCCACCACTCAATACGCTACCAATGTATCAGTTTCTCAAAACGACTTGATGACTCAAGTTCTAGGCGCGATTCAGAATATTAACTGGATCGGACAACTACCGACTCATTAGGAGAAAAAATTAATTAGAGATCATTTGCTTTCGCCTTTATTTGGTTGTATTGGACATAAATGAATGAAATAAATCCCAGAAAAGATTACTTAATGTTTGATAAGGCGCTTCAATTCTCGAACACAAATATATGCCCTTCTTTACCGGGATCGGGTACATAGACGATACCACTGGTCGATAGGGCAAGATTTTGGTAATTCATGGACCTATACTCGTCAGGCGGGAGCCAAACCAAACTACGCGTAAAAACCAATCGAGGACTTTCATTTGTCTCGGAAGGGCCTTCATCAAACTCCAGAATCAGGGGTTCCGAGTCACCTTCCCTCCGTTCTTCTTCGATTTTCCATCGATTTTGTAAATAATCCCTCCACTCCTGGGGAGCTTTGAACATGGGATACTCCATATCCTCATCGTCTTCAATCGAGCAATAATAATTGCGCTGAACTACGGCTACTTGAGCGTCTTTATTGTCCACGCGTATCCGTTCTTCGAGCAAACTTCGGTCGGTGCTGTTAAGCAATGAGGTGCAACGCTGTTGATCAAAGTCATAGATGAAAAGGACACTCCGACTATGCTGATCGAATGTGAAGTCGGACAACGCAATATCATCGCCGATAGTGAAAGAAGCAAGGATCCGATTACCACACACCGCTGGTAAATATGGATTCACCATTCCATTGACTGTCCGAAAATGGGCTTTGTGGGATGTAACCATATGAAGGCCAGCTGGATCATCCGAATCCGGCTGAGACTTTCAACGTCGTTTCGGTAAAATACGTAAAGGCAAAGAGAGAGAGAGAAAGAAACATACTTCAATTGTATCTTTGAGAAGATCTTTCTTGAACACAGTTAGACGACTTCCTGAATGATGGTAATTTACCAGTATGTCCTCTGGTTTAGACGAAGACGAAAGAGCAACAACATCCAGGTCATCATCCATTTCAAAATTCATATTATGGGAGAATGTGCGGGTAAATTCATGAGAAAGACTAAACGTTTTCAAAAGTGCAGATGGATTTCCGTGTGCTGACGAGAGCGTTCCGCCAATTGCAATGAAATTCTGATCCACGAATTCAAAATTGCCTTGGTGCTAGATAATAGTGAGTTGCAAGTTAAAGTTAAAACCCGTAAAGAGATTTACACGAAGAGGGAAATCCTGATCTTGGGGTATCTTGGTGTGGTGGGATGCTCCAGTTTTCCAATTCCAAACAAAAATACTATCTCCGTATGGAGCATCGTACTGTATCACGGTAGGATTCACAAAGTTATAGTCGACACGAGCCGAAGCGTAAGGAAAGCCTTCGAAATCAATTTCCTCATCAGTTTCTTCTCCAGCACTGATACAGACTCCAACGAGGTCTTCTTGAAGTACAAGGCGGCCGTAAGCCGCCTTCGCATGGGTAGACGTTTCTCTCACAATCGATCCGTCCCAATCGTGAACTCTCAAGGTAATGGTAAATTCACTGCCAAGCGATGTCAGAAACGAGGATAGTAGAAGTATACTGTATACGCACTCTCTGTCATAAGTTAAGGATGTGAACCCTGCCCTCTGGGGTAGCAGTGCGACGCCATGAACAATATACGGAAGAGTAGCGCACACCGTAAAGGTGATCTGCTGTTGATTGTTCGCTATCGCTTCATAGACTCGAGCCAAATAAAGGAATGAAGTTGGAGGATCCCGCCGTCGAACTATGGTATAAAGTATTTGGTCGTCGAGTATTGAGGGGAATAAAGTATAAGCAAAATAGCTGGTCTTTGAAAGCTCGACCATAGGATCATCGGCTGGCCACTGTAAAGAAATGTCATTTTTAAATTTTCCAGTTAACCAAGTCATTGAAAGTGGTGTTGCTTTGAAGCGTGGTGAGGTGAAGATCAAAAAACAGATAATGTCAGGAACCAAATTACGTAACCGGCGTGTGAGTTCCGAGTTCGTCCTGGCGAATTAGAAGGTAAAATAATCTCTTGGGTAAAATGATGATTGGGACTGCGTGGGATACAGTAATAATTAAGACGAAAACTCTTGAATCCGCGCAAAATATTTCTGAAGGGCTTGCCAGATATAAGTCGATTCATTGATCCAACCTGAGTCTTGATTCAGTAAGCAAGGAAGCATATAAAGTGTGTCAGTGCTGCAGCTTCAATGCATAAGCAATAAAGCTGGAACGAAGGTCAATTTTCAAAAACACAATAACCAAATAAACTGACCAGTGAGTCCTTGCCACGCTCACTACCGCGGCCCGCCTACAGTACTTAGACCTTAGCGTTCAACGTTCAGCTTTCGGACCTTCCATAGGCAGGCAATCTACCAGAGAACAGAAAATGGCTGCAAATACAAGCAGGCGGTGAACATTTCTTACCTGAAAACCGATAAGGGCTCATAATTCTGCCGACATGAGAAGCTCAGACCCATCTAACTTAATGAGAAATCTGAACAACAAATCTATAGGAATAATGTACGACAGTCAAACTTGTGTTTAGCACAAATATCGCGCTAAGCTGTTGCGTGTGCAAGAAAAAGACAGTGACGTTGAAGCCAAGGGTATTGCCGAGCGCTGAATCAGGTTTGTGCCGAATAACTTCAGTGCAGTAAGTATGAGCGCTGAGCTTTGTTGGATTTTAGTAGTTCGGGCTATATGATGTATTCAGTAGATTACATACTAGTGCCGCCCGGAGCGGCGACTCCCTGCACTGGGGGGATAAGCCGAAACGATGATGAAGACGATGAAGAAAACAATATATATAGAAAAGGATGAAAGACAAAAATATTTATACAGAAAACAATCATTACATGATGAAGTGTAGTTTCAAACTTTCATATGGAAAGTAATTATCACATGATGAGAAAGACTACTTTCAAAAAATTTGGCTTTCCAACCGGCGGTCAGAACCATAAATACGATGTCAATGAGAAAACGAAACACCTTGTTTATGAGTAAGAGAAGATGATTCGACAGAATCTGCGCCAGGACGACGGATGAAAAGTATATGGCGGTCAATGAAATATTTGTCTTAAAAATTGAAGACGGTCAAAGGTACGAAAGAAAGTATTTAGGTGGGCAATTTTGTTTAGCCAAGGTTCTTTGGGATAAAGACAGTAAACGAGTCCCAAGTGATTACATTCCTTATAGCAGCTCAATGGGGATTGCAAACACCGGAAAGTTTCATTTGAAGCAGAACAATAATCTGATATCTGCATTCCATTCCTTGCTTGGAATAAACAAAAAAATCATTTTCTTTAGGAATCAAAGACGACAGATCGCGTCGGGCACATCAACTATCATTTCAAACAACACGGTCGGTATAAGAAGAATGTATAAAAAAACTCAATTTCAGAGGAAATAGATAAAAATCTCAGTAGTAGTTCTGATTCAAACTCAGATTCACCACCAGAAATAAGCATCCGGATGGGTGGGGTGATCCCTGCTTGGTGCAGGGAAAGAGACTTGAGCTTTTGTCCTCCACCCATTTTGTGCTGTGTCGCGCTGTATCGTGTGTGCCGTGTTGTATCGTATTAACGTCAATTTTACGATCTATTATGTCTAAATTTTACCCTACATTCATCTTATAATCCAATAAGCTTAGACACCAACTAACACCGCGTCCTCTTTTCCCAGAAGGCAAACGACATCCAGACAATATTATAACGCTTCCTCTGAGATTTGGTGTAATCTTAGGTAAGTTAGGTTTTATTAGTATGGGTTTTTGACAATGCTTTTGTAGTAACGTTAAATTTATCTCGGCCTCAGGCTATACCTTCCTTTGATACTTTGCTCATTTTTCTAGAACGTATCGTATGTAGGTGACATCTATATTACAGATAAATAATACTTCTTAGTTGGCTACTGGACTGGTTCATGAATCATGTTCTATCTTCTAAAGTGATATTTGGCTGTCCGTATTACACCTTAAAGGCTGAATGGCGGCACTATATTGTCGTTGCACTTTATATATCCAGTTCACGCGTTCATTATGATGTTTTCGGGCGATCATGGTAACTTCATGTCTCTCATAAGTCAACAAGGTAAAGAAATACATTTTAACTGAGAAGAATCACAATCAGACGTGACCAACAAGTACACGAGATGTGGCGCGGGGATGAGACAGAAGCCCTATCAACAGAACGATCGCAATTGATCCTGGCTATGCGGTCACTCGCCCCGGAGCATTGTTGTTCTTTCGTCGGAAATATCAGGTGTTGAAATTGCTGCGAGTAAAAAGGAGTAAGATGAACCTCGTGTAATTCCCAATGTATATGACAATGACCCTCTTTTTGTCAGAATTTAGATAGAAATTTTCAGGCACAGCGGGGTAACAATCTAGATAACAAAAGGGGAAGATGTAGGTATGGTGAACAATAAATAATCGAATTCTAGGCTTTTGAGCGTTTTACTTTCGTGATTCTAAATGGAAACTACTGTCTAGGATTTATTTCGGTTCGGAAATATGGCAATTCAGTAAGGGATCGTAATAATTGCAATCTAATGGTGGTTTAACTGATATATCATAAGAAAAACGCGTGGCAGATGAAGAATTGGGAGCATCTCCATGTCGTCTCTACTAGAAGTAACTTGAACGGATATCCCCGACCCATCTCTCAAAACATGAAGTTTTTTTGAAAAATTCTTCTGCTTTTGGCTCCTATATCATTACTTGACAAGTAATATCATCGATTATTTACAAAACCGCAGAAACCGAACGGTAATGGAAGAACAGCGATCCCTGGCTGCGGATGTCAATGGCTTAAGTAGACGTCAACATGCAGTCATACCTCGACAGGTTTTTTTCTGAAAAAATTAGAAAAACGACATTGAGATCTCCATGTGGAACACTGACCCTAACTTCAAAGTGAAAGCAAACGTATGCATAATACACCAGTGCTACTCCAGTTTTTGAACGATATGAGCTCGAAGCATGTAATATTGAATCTGGGTAATTAATATTTTTACTTATATTTACCCTATTTGTAAATTAAATATAATGTACCGTCCCTAGCTCAGTTTTTTACCTTCGAATCTTGATTAGGTAGCAGGAACAAGTTTCTTATAACGAAACAATAAAAACGCGTGTTTTCTTGTAGAAATCAATATAACGCTATGATACACGAAGTTTGCATGAGGTATACATGTTGTTTTTTTCACTCATTCCTGCAGGGAGATCGAAAACAACAAAGCCTGGTATTTCTCCGCTTGTGAACTTCTCGTGTTTCGGCACGGCTGCCGGTCGGAGTAGGGACTTGGTCCTCATCGACATCCACGCGCCACATTCTACGCGTATTTAAGAGAGACATTCTTGCTGTTACTCCGGCACTTAAACTCTCATCTACCACAGTTCAGAGTCTCTCATTTATGCCGCCTCAAACTCCCGTTAGCTCTAAGGGTAAAGCCCCTAGTAGCACGCAGGATACGACGCCATCTTCGCGCCTCATTATTTTGTCTAATTCATTAAATGATAAAGCAAAAAAGCGCGTACGAGATGCAGATCCAAACAATAATCGATGTCTCGTCGAAAATTGTGCCGAGGAACGTGCAGTCGAGTTTGCGCATGTCTGTCCAAAGTGGTTTGCAAATGATGTTAAGACGGTAGGAATGTTCATCCGATTTCACTCGCTTCTGATTCTCAATGAAACCACCAGATGGATAATATCGAATGGCATTGGAAAATGGAGTATAAAACTTTGAATCTTGACACTCGCTGGAATATCATGCGACGTAAGCATGCCAATTTCTTTGATTTGTATCACAGCTGATAGGTCCTGTTAATAGTCGGTTCATCGGTTCATCGGTTATTTGACAAGTCCTTATGGGTTCTACTACCGGAACAAAGGATCGTTGATCAGTACTATCAAGCCCTAACCTTTGCTAACGGGAAATATGTTACCACTCGTGCAAATTTTCCGGAAATCGAGGCATGTTTTCATTAAACGTTCTAAACTTTCTCTAAGCTTTGAATTTTACCAGAATAAAAACGACTTCGAGTATACCGTCATACCTATTAACGACGAGGTCATGTCCAAGATCGCGTTATTTCGTCAGAATGTCCCTCTCAGTTATGGCACCTTAAACGATCCTCCAAAGCTGACGGCCAATGATTTTGTGGTCCACACATATCCCTTCCGCACTATTCCCATTCTGAAAAGCCATGTTCATCCTAGATTCGTCATTCTCGAGACCGGTCTTGCTACTGCAGATTTAGATCTTTTCGCTCAAGTCGCTAGATACCCTATACTACTAAAAATTAACCGTATTTACAGGGCGTGGACAGCTGACCGCCCTGATAACTGGGGAGGATAAAACTTATAACGTTTCCAAGCCTGATGATGGTCGGGGAGTGACGCGGATAGCGAATATACGGAGAAAAGTCGAACTAAACCTCAAAAGCGACCTCGACGAGATGACCCCGAAACTCCAACCCCGGGCCCGGTCACCCGATCTCAACGTGCCTCGGGTTCCGGAAACCAAGGCAAACAGCGAGCTCTCAGGCGAGAGCCATCCCTTTGTTTGTCTAAGAAATCTTTGGAGATACACGATAGTGTGATAGGAACGGGAGACCAGTGGACCCATGTCGCGGTTGAAGAATGGTCCGGAAAGTGTCGGCCACTGCCGGAAACGGAACATACTCCTTGGGCTCAGTTCCCAACAGGAGTCTGCGTATAGATGGTTGTTTGAAACTTGATACGGAATGCTTAATTAGAAACTTCCTATGGTTTGATCTCTGCTGTTCGTTTGGACTACTGTTCGTGCTAGTACTGGTAGCTAGTAATTCACAGTGCGTGTATATCCTGTTGTATACCTGCCTGATTATCGTCAGACCACGTGTCGTGGCCTTGTGCAAATTTAATATTTAGTTGTTCTTATTACGTGTCCCTCGGCTGTCGGAGTAACACAATGACAAGGGCTTTGTCCTGTTCCCCGTACCACGCTACACATCGTGCTTCCCGTATTCCGACACTGGCAAAGAGTGTTCATACCCCTATCACTTCTAATCGTTTTGAAGCCAAGGCACTCACCTCAAGTTGCCTAACAGGATCAAGTTCAATGGGTACGTATGATATAGACCCCGGCGATGGAAAAAAACTCTACAGTTTCAATTGCTCACAGTCTCGACCCCATAGCCTTGACACCGAACGACTTCGTAGTCTATACATATCCCTTCGACACCATGCCCGTTTTGAGAGGCCATGTTATCTCTCGCTGTGTTATTCTTAAGGCGGGCTTTGCATTCTCATTGCTCCCTATGATAGAGCACAGCGATATCACTCGCAATTTTCCGATCTTAAAAAAGTGGTCTGCGTTTATGAAGCATGGGTAGTCCCGCGACCTGCTAACTGGATGGATGCAAGGTTTCTAATCCGAAACCCGATAATGAATGAGGGAGTGTTACAGGTAGCGAAAGTACAACACGCACTTGGACAAAGTCAAAAACGGCTTCTAGATCTCCCCGAGAATCCAAACAATAGTTCTGGAACTAATCCCTCCTACTCTGGTGTTGAGTGAAGTTCTGAGGAGCTTCGGTCAAAAGACATGTATTAGGTATAGCTAGACAAACGTACCTGAGGAGCTTCGGTCAAAAGACGAAGTCTTTTGGCCGGCGCCTCAGGTCACTATGTACAGCGCGTTATGTAATGTAATTACCAAAGCTTGTCTTTGGTTCCTTAGGGTTTGTAAAAAATTTCGTGTAGTGAATTAGGCGCCCAAAAGGGAAGATCACATGCCTTCGTAGGAAACATTTTAGTTCAATATAGTTCAATAAGATTCAACTTTGTATATTATGGTAAATTGGCTCATGAAGTATTTCTAGACGATTTTTAGAGGGTAATTATTCAGGTAGTTATTGAGATATAATGCTTGAAAGTGAGCATTTCAGGAACAGCCGAGTAGATTATATAAGGATATCATGTGACTTATTTGCGTCATCATTGACGAGTAACTTTTATGTAATTTTTGGTGCGCATTGTGCCGCGTTCCGGCAGCTGTTTTGTCTAATTGGCTCGAGTTGAGCAGGAGTTAGGTTTAGCTTTCAAAATTCAAACTCCAACTTATAGTGATAATAGTAATATTTCATATGACTCATTTGCAGCCATACATTCATATATGTAACCCATGAGAAATATCAACTTGTCATGTTGGATTTATTTAACAGGATGAGCTTTCGCGGGGGTAAAAAATCCAAGCTTTGGTCCCCGCCGCCCTGTCGGCCCTCGCCTACCTCATATAGATTCTAATCTACGGTGACCGCGTCGTAACTCCAACATCTGGTACTCAACCATCTCTCAAATTTTGTCTTGCTAAAGAAATCCTCGGAAAGCACGTTCGTGATTTAGGGACGGGAGATTGGAACCATGACTTAATTCTTGAAGAATGCCAGTCTGAAGGATGCCAGCCACTTTCTGATACTGAAAATACTCCTTGAATACAGCCTCAGGTCGAAATTTGTCAATAACATTGAGATCCGAACGAATCTTAAGGAATTTTATTAGACAGAAGTTTACGCGCTTTGATATTACTATTTCCTCACAATATATCATGTACTAATTCTAATAGTCACTAACCTACAACGTGTGTGTAACCATGCTTTTAAACCGTAACAAGTCGCCTCACGAGTGAAAGTGAATTAAGGCAGCTTTCGTCTTTTGCAATCTTGTAGTGGTCACAGTCCCTCGATGTGCTCTTGTCCATAACTACCTTGCACATGGTCACCTGTATTATGAAGAGTAAACGCCTCGTTCTCCGACTTATAACCTTCCTTTAAGTTCCTTAACTGCGACTCTGGCCAACAGAGGTGGAAACGGAATTACCCACCAGGCTTCAGCCCTTCAGAATTGGCTCGCATTTGTGGAAAAGTTGAATTCGGTGGCTGTCGTTTTTAGTCAACGGTCGGTCTCATTAAGTCATGTACATTCAGATCAGTTCGGCGCACGGCAACGTTCAGATTGAAAGGATGTTGTTTTTAAAGAAGGCACAGGAGTCGCCGAGTCTAATATTCTAGTTTTGGGATTTGACATTTGAGGGTAACGACGAGCGCTGTTGTCGTCAAGCGAGTTTATAGTATAGTGGTATATGAATCCGTAGTCCTTATAACCCGATAATTTTGTTCAAAGTAAAGCCCATATATCTTGACAACCCGAAGAGTCCGCAACATGTGGCAGCTCATGGCTTCAAATTTAAGCGCATTGCATAGGCATCTTCACCATCGTGATCTAACAAGCATAATCAGAACGAGTCAAACGCGACTTATAAAGAAGTAAACTGACAATATTTTTCTTCGATCTTGCTCACAGTGAACCCCAATGTATCCCGATAGAGGCCTAATGCCGCTCTGTTTGACTTCCGCACGTGTAATGAAACATAGGCAGCCCTATAAACAGTTGCCATAGCTTCCTCTAGAGCGCGTTTTTAGTCATTTGCCATGAACGGACGGCTGGTGCAAGATAGGTGCATACGCGATTGGATCATAAGTTTTTTGCTAGTCCAAGCCGACGGTGTGATCGTAATACAGATATCGATGTGACGTGCCCATGTGGATCTTCTCCTTCTTCTAAATCTTCTTCCCTACAAAATGAATTAGATTCAAGGCGTACACAGATATCCACATCGTGAACAAGGACATGCATTTTGGCTAGAATGTATCCGACAATTCGGCCTTTACTGTCCTCGGCGACATATGATAGCTGAGGCCACGATAGGGCATGATATAAATCTATTATATATCAATACACGCCCATTGTTTTGAAGCAGAAACTTACAATATCGCAAAGTATAGTTCTCTGGCAAATTATTTAGGTTACACGCTTGCATACCCAAAAGGTCACTTGCCTAAACCATGTAAGGGCACCGATTAAAGTTTATGAAACTCAACGTACAGTTGCTAGTCGGATATTCATAATAACGACAGGGAATGCCAAAGGCCTTGTGTCAAGACGAGAGACGAAAAATGTCCGCGTGACGTAAGCATGGAAGCTTCGGAAATAGCCGCGTAGTTACCAACTCTCTGGATGCGAATTAGAGAGAGGCGCGATGGCTTCTATTCGGGCTCTCCACGATCATCTCAACATTTTATCAGTTTCTCTTTACCGTTCGGCCTACATTCACACCTTTTCTCCCCTTTTTCTCGTTGACAGCGCATCTTGTGTAAACGTGGGATGGTGCAGAACAACTCAAAAATGTAGTCCTGGGTTCTGTTGGGGAGGACGAACTGTGCTCGGCAGTGACAGCTCACCCTCACGATCACCCTGACCTCTCTCTTCTTCCTCTGAGCTATGTTAGGTAACTTGAACCTTTAACAGCTATACATTCCACTCCCTGTAAGGTGTGCTGTTCTCAGTCTTACACCCTGGCCTTTATATAAACCGCGGATGTTATATTTTATATTTAGAGTTTACATTTGAAATGAGATGGTCAAAAACAAACGGCTACGAGAAAAACTACTTTTTGTTTGATACCCATACCCAAACCTCTTCCCGCCATTATTTGGACCCTTTCGGAATAGCTTTTCATCGTAGCAAAGAACAGGTTCTTTAATTCTTCGTTCCTCTTTTGGTTTCTCAAGATCTAAACCTCCATTTCATGCAGAGCCAAAAGCTCTGCAGCAAAGCGACCTATTAAAAAAGAAATTAAACAAACACGCGTAAAACATGAAAGAAAAAGAAAAACAACCATGCCCTAATGGCGCAAACGTTCCACGTTCTTCTTCACCCACTATCAGCTTGTCTCACACCTGCTGAATCTTCCGCTCGGGGAACTTCGACTAGGCCATTCTTTCGTGTTCATTTTCATACTAAATTAACGGAATAAGATTCATTCAGTAAGTGACTTCGTATAAAGGAAGCGGCTCTCTTACCACTTCAACGCTGATGTCGGTTGAACCACAATCGGCATCGGCAAACACTCTCGCAACATCAAAATGTATACCCCAAACGAGTCCAATTTCCTCCAATTCAGCACAAAGCATCCGTATGTATCATTCTTTCACTTCTAATCGACTTGTAATCATATCAGATAGCCTGTCTCCTTCGAAAAGAAAACATGAACTCACATGGTCCTTAGCCTTCTGCACAATCAGTTTGATTCTATACTATGGACGCTGAACCTCCCACCATTTCCTGTTCCGCCGAAATCATTGATCCATACAGGGCTTTTTCAAACCGTAACACGAACACGAGCTGTTTGCATAACTGCGCTAGAGACACACATATCCCGTCTTCCGAGAACTTGTTTAAAGGGGAAGAGCACATGAACGTGTTGGATTAGTCTGAGGTAAATGAAGGTGTTTATGTTTCCGTGATGAACCCCGAAAGTGCGACAGTCTTGTTTTTGCCAGGAGATGAAAGGTCGAGTGAAGAAAGCAAGTGTCCAGGGATGTAAGTGAAATCAATATCTCGTCTAAGGATAACAATGAAACAAAGCTAGTAAAGGAGTCATAATACTTACCGGTTCACTTTTCGCCCGACCGGTTTCTTTTTCTACTAGCTCTCTGAGGCGTTTTGGAGTTCTATCTTTCGATGCTAGAGGTTCTTCTTCTTCATTTTGCGGATACCCCTGTCATTCGAAACAATGGCGACACTCCCAGCTAAAATCGCTAGAAGACGCGAGTTCACTGTGTTGCTTGTTACAACCATTGTCGTATAATGTGCTCACTGCTGAACGTGAACGCTAGTGTGTTTGTGCGCGCGCTCGTTCGGTGAACGCCGACGGTCATTCGGCTGTGAATGTCCCAATTTTTAGGTTCAAAATTGGCAATCGTCGATTTTATGAAGGAATTTTTACGTTTATGTATGTATGTATGTGTTGTTAGACCACTGAACACAGATTTGAAGCTGGAATAATATCTATTATTACAACTTGAAGGTTGAAGTGTTTGACAGAGACGTATGAAAGTAAACTCTGTAAATTTAAACGATATTCAATTTTTTATACAAAATACGTGTACTGAGAATTCGATTTTGGGCTTTAATTGCTTCCCGATTTACATCTCGTCCAATCAGAACCATGTACGAAATTGGTGAAATTGAATTTTGTAAAGTTTCGATATGGCATATGCATTACCCCTGGAAGCCAGAACCTCTGTCTCATTTCTGGTGGAACCCAAAACAAAAGCTCCCCCTGCAAACCCAATACCCAGCCTCTGTCATAATAATCCCATTGAGACAAAGTGGGAAATGAAGCTTGTTTCCGTGCCATTAATGTGTAGTCCAATGTCTCCGTCTTGGACGATATCGATGTTCTGAAGTCTCTTTCAATGAACCACATTGAACGTAAGTGATGCTGACTCACCCCTTGATGTCGGAATCATCGTCCGGGAGTTCAGGAGCATTGTACCCAGATGACATTATCAAATACGTATTCAAGTCCCAGACATAACATTGGTGATCAAAATCATAAAATGAGGGAGAGGTTATAACTGCCAGACGTCCTTTGCTCAGATCCAAGGTGACTGCCTGTGTAGAAAACAAGTATCGAATTGTTTCAATGATCATGTTCTCGGATTGTATGTCCCAGATATTTAACTGACACGGCTGTCCTTTACCCCCGGAGGACTGTGTTAAAATATATTTCGAGTCAACGGAGAACCAAAATTTCTTGAATGGTTGATTTAACGATGGGCCAACGAGCAATGTTTCGGTGTCCACATCAAAGAGTTTTATTTCGCGATTGTCAATCCATGCCGTATACTTCCCATTGAGTGATTGTTTAAATTGCTTTTCAGAATCATCAGGATAATAATCATCAGATTCAGGAGGCGAGAACGGAAACGAGTTCACGTTCATGCCCGTTGAATCCAGTATATTGACGCCATTCTTTGACATGCATATAACATGTTTCTCGTTGACGGAAACAGCAATCGGTGAGCAGCAAGACCCCGAGTCCCATTTGAAAGTAAATGTTTTCTTCATGTGATCGCCTGAATCGCAATCCCGAATTTCCGCTTTATCCCTATATATGACAGCAAAGCGGGTACCTCGCACGGGGAGAAGGGATTCCAGGTTACACACCAAGTTGATTGGACCACGAGTCATCTTGGTACAACTATCCCATATATTAATGGTGTTTCCATGCCCAGAAATAAGATAGTTGTCCAAACACAGGAGTGCGGTGATTGAACGGACTGGTCCATCTACAATGATTTCGCCTTCTTTGTCGTCCCAGTGACAGAGTCCGCGGCGGCTGCGGTATGTCACATGAACGCTTTCCTCACCAGGAGCAACACTAACTAGTCCATCATAGTCAAGTCCAGCTTCAAAGATAATCGAGTTCATTGTTGTAACATCCGAGATTTGGAGGCGATATTCATATAGAATCGACTGATAATGAAGAATGAGATATGAACCCCGGAGCCAAATTGCATGCACAATCCGAATGTCATTGCAGCGCGGATCAATTGATTTAACCCATTGTTGAACGCGGAGCGTATTGCCCCGTGTGTACAATGCAATTGATTTGGAGTCATGTGAGAACCCCAAACAGCATTTGAGATCGTCTTCATAAAATTGACTGATTAATCCTCCCGTAGACACATTCCAAATCAAGTACGCGCTATCGGAGGCAACAAGGAGATATTGATCATCAGGGGAAAGGAAAACGCTTCTGATGGACGCCGACGATCGAATTTCGGTGAGTTTAGTCTTTGCCCGTAAATCCCAAATCTCTATTGCGTTGTAGTGTTTTTCAATTGCGATGTAGCTCTCAGTGAGTGCCAGTTCCCCCAGGGGTTTATTATAGCGGGGCATGACACAGTGTTGTGTTTGATTTCTAGTATCCCATATGTACACCCTATCATTGGCATGAAGGGCAATCCAATTTCCGTTAGGAGAAATTCCGTAAAAATAGCAATATCCGAAGCGTTTAACAATTTGACAACTTTCTCGATCGAGTACGAGTAGTCCCTCGCCTGTCTCCCCGATTATAAAGCGCCCGTCCGAAGAGATGGTGCAACGACTAGCACTGGCTATCTCCTCATATCTCTCTATTCTCGTTGCCTTTGTCTCCGTATTCCAAACTAGGATATCACCACCCATAAAACAACAATAGACCAATTCACCATCAAGAGAATATACGATATCACAGACTGAATTTACGTGATTACCAGCTTTCAAATGAGCGAGGTGTTCCCCTGTCATATAGTTCCATAGTCGAATTTCACCTCCTGCACATCCAACTGCGATACATGTGTCTTTCGGAGAAAAGGCAATCTTGAGATCCTGAGATCCAAGTTTCGACCCGATACGGAGCTCAGTTGTGCGTGAGGGAGGTCGGTCAATATCAAACGTGAGCAGTCCAGGATACCTATCAAGATATCTTTTCGACACAAATGAATCACGAGGAGTAAAGGGAAGGGCCGAGAGATATATGTGTGGCGTGCTCTTAATCTTCGAAATATCATTGTGAAACTTCCAAGCATCTATTGCATCTGCAGCTAAGCCGTCATCTGTCTCCTATCACCGTCTAATTCAGTCATTGATATATATATGCGACAGGTGAAGAATCACCCACTTGACACCAATCCGCTATTACTTGCATAACCATACGACTCCGACGATCCTCTATTGTTTTAATAACCATACGACTCCGACGAGTTTTATCTAGCAAGCTGATTGCTTCAAAATAATACAACAGTTTGTCGTCCATCAACTTCCGAAATTCATGAATGAGTTCCCCGCTAACAGGAGAGAATCGGAGATGAAAGGACCAATAACGACATGAATACGACAAATGAGATGGGATGACTTTCTTGACACGCGCATCGAAATCAGGCACCTCCCAATTGAACAGGTGTGATGTCTCGAGCTGACACATATTGAAACAGAGCATTCGATTCATCACCTTGAGACAACCGAGTGCCATCCGGCTTTGATCTGACGTGTCGACGTAGTACTCATTAATTTCTTCCCCGTTTTGTGTGGAGACGAAAAAATCGAATAAAGAGGTGTGAACAGGCCGGACGGGGGTAGACAGGTCATGGACACCAACAAAAAAAGAACCGAACGGAGTGAGTATTGATTTGATATCGTCAATATCATCAAAGATATTTTGTAGCGCATATATCGACAGGGGTTCCCGCGCAGTTATGATTGCACCTACGACCGCTTTAAAGTCTTTGATAAAGTCGGGATATTCAGATTCCGACTGCGTAGATATGATTTGCCGATATAAATGAAATAATGACAGGGACGATCTTGACACGCAAGTTTCCCAATTCTTCTTGACGAGTTGTCGACGTGTGATGGTGGGATTCATGAATTGGCAAACAGTCTGAGCCCATTGGAAAAGACCCTCGGCGCGCTCGGCTAGTATGCTGCGCCAATCTTCGCTTATCTCGTCCAAGATTGAAGATATTGGGGCGAGACAATCCGAGACATAGACTTGAATATCAGATTGTGTTTCCTTTTTGTCAGTACCGCCCATCCGTATACATTGAACATTGCAATTTTGGCATTCAAGTTCAATGTCTTGTTCTGGGCGTGTAGTGACAATCATACGGTAGTTTTCCGGAAGCTCGCACCACCTGCCCAAGAGTAATTTCATAATATCTCTGCGTTCGTTGCGTTCCCCACTTTCATCCAAAGCGTCCACGACGACCACAACAGATCCAATAGTTGTCACGTTCTTTGAAGGTTTAAGAATGAGCTCTTCGAATTGCGTTTCGGCATCTTTCTTCTTTCGAACCGCAGACTTGTCGATAACCCTCACCAATTCTTTTCGCCACAGGGTGTCGCTGTCGGCCAGGTCACGAGATATAGTGCTGAAAAGACAATTACGCCGGTCCGGGTAACTCCTGTTGAAACAAAACATGGATCCGAGTCTGTTCTGTTTTTGAAATGTTCCAGCGATGGTATGTGCCACCGCGGATTTTCCTACTCCTGCCTGTCCACTTAAAACCAGAATTTGTGGTAAGCTGTCATCGTTGATCCATTGTAATATTTTATCGACCAACGTCTGACGGGTCCCGGGTAAACATCGTTTCTTAGGGAAGAATCCAGCGTCAGGGTCGTAGGGCATGTCTTCTAGCAATGTATGTTCACCTTGTAGAACGAGGTCATAGACCGATAATAATGTAACATTGATAATTCACATACGTTGTTCAATGATTTCCCCAGATATACGAAGTGTTATAATGCCCGTTTCAAGGTTGACCGAATCCGTCATCACCTTGATCAGGTGGTCCAGTTTGTCGTTGAAAGCTTGAACCTTGTCATCCACGCTCCCGCCAATTGCCTTGACTATGTTTTTGGCTGGAATTTCAACATCAGACTTGGTTACACAATCGGATGACATTGAGAAATACGCAACCTGTACTTTCCGTACCGTACGCTTTGAGAAAGTGTGCGCATTCAATGGTTTGTTGGACTAGCGTGGAGAGCATTGTAGACCAGTGGGTGGTAGACCTGGCTGTAGACTTAGTGGCAGTAAGCTTGCAAAGCGTTTCCACATCCGTAATGTATTCGAAAATGTCCTTCAATTTTTCCCATAACTGTTTGACTTTTTTATCCCGATTTCTTTTCGCGATAATGGTCTTGCAAGATCAATCCATATATGTTCAAGAGAAAAAGTGTGTGCCTTTTTACCTTGGGAATAATAGATAGAACTTTCCATGCTACCTGTACATATATACTTATCTGGAAAAGCTTCAGAGAACAATGAAAGGTATGCTTGACGACGAGACTACCTCGGAAACACTATCCATCACTTTCATAAAAGCGTGGAATGTGTCAAGAAATGACACCCAAATCTTCACGTTATCATTGTAGACTTGCTCCGCTGAATTGCTAACAGTAGCAACCTGGGATGCCACTTCTAGATTCGGTAGTCTTTCCAACGCTGATGATGCTTGTTCTACCATTCCCGAAACGACGTCAAGCTCAGATAATTTTGTAATGTTAAGTGTCAATCGACATTCTCCGACGACGTCCAGTTCGCATGCACCTGAAACCATATAAATATAACGACAGGTTTACCAGTAAAATGAACTCACCAAAATCGCCTTGTTCGAGGAGGTCAGTGACCGGGTGTTCGCACGAGCCAACTATAATATTCTTTATGACTCGCTTACTCTGCACAGTAAACGTCAAAAGAGCGTTGTCCGTAATATCGGCGGCACTGAATCGCGGATGTAAGATAAAAAATTCAAGATTTTAATCCCTAACATACAAAATAAAGGGCTCTTTCCAGATCATGCAATTGTTGTCCTGATCGCCTATCCCAATTGCGCTTTGTGTGTCGGTTATCGCCTTGCTGGTAAACTTGATCTTTATTTCGAGCTTGGGATCTCCTTTCCATGAGATCGGAGGCTTAATCAAGCAAATATCTTTATAAGAAGAGTCCTAGATGAAATGGACAGGGAATGTTTAATCAGATAGTGAAGTTACCAGATATTTTTATGCCTTGCGTTGAAACAGCCATAAGAGAATACCATTAAAACTTGTTATAAGGAGTAAGTAGGGAGTACTGAGCACGAATCGCAGGTTTGTGAAGGGGAAGCGGTGTTTGACTGAGAGAGCGCCCTGAATTGGCCTCGAGGCGGATTAGAACCTTGATTCTCAACTCATGCTTGCCTCGTTGTCTCGTTGCATTTCTTTCACATTCCACCTATGATTTCTGTTAATTGAAGCCAATTTTCAATACGTCGTTGAAGACCGACGTCTAGAATCTCGCAATTCCAATTCAGAGTCCCGGGCCGTACCATCCACGAGGAGCCCAATTCAATGCCTCACATTCATATTCGAGCACAAGAGGTGCGCAATAACATGCTGCCATTTCTGGTACGAAAATAAAATTCTAATACAAAGAGAAATCCTAAAGCAATAAATTATATCAGCCGCCGATGTCTTACGAATGATAATGGTGAACTAGGTGACAATTTTGAGGAAATTTAGAGACTACTAGCTCCATAAAAATGCGATCTTTGAGACTCATCTGAGGTCATAAATCAGCAAAAGCATGCGATATATATACCACCTCTAGCATGTTCGGACCGAAAGTATGTTGTTCTTAGAGAAGACACAGGAGCCGCCGAACCCAAAATGCTAGTTTTAGATTTGATATTTGAGGGCAAAGACTGTTGTCGTCAAGTGAGTTGTAGTGGTATATGAATCCGCAGTCCTTATAACCCGATGATTTTGTTCGAAATAAAGTCCATAAATCTCGACAACCCGAAGAATTCGCAACATGGCTTCAGATTTAGGTGCATTACATAGGCATCTTCAACACCGTCGTGATCTAACGAGCATAAGTAATCAGAACGGGTTAAATGCGACTTGAAAATAAGCGAAATGACAAGATTTTTCTTCGATCTTGCTCACGGTGAAATCTAATGTGCCCCAATAAAGGCCTGATGCCGCTGTTTGACTTCCGCATGTGTAACGAAACACAGGCAGACCTATAAACGGTTGCCATAGCTTCCTCTGATACGTGCTTTTAATCATTTGCCATGAAGACGATTGATGTGAGACAGAAGCGTACGCGATTGAATCATCAGTTTCTTTGCTATTCCAAGTCGACGACAGATATCGATATGACTTGCCCATGTGAATCTTCTCCTTCCCTAGAAGACGAATTAGGTTCAAGGAGTACGCAGAGATCGACAACGTGAACAAGAACATACATTTTGGCTAGTATGTATCCGATAATTCTACCTTTACTGTCCTCGGCGACATACGATAGCTGGGGTCACGATAGGGCATGATAGTATAAATCTATTATATATTATTAACGCACACTCCTATTTTTTAAGCAAAAGAAACTTACAATATCGCAAAGTATAGTCTTCTGGCAAATTATTTAGTTTACGCGCTTGCATAAAAGGTCACGAAATTCAAACGTACGGTTGCTAGTCGGATATTCATAATAACAACAGGGAATGCGTAAGGTGTTGTGTCAAGGCGAAAAATATCCGCGTGACGTAAGCCGCATGGAGGCTTCGGAAATGGCCGCGTAGTGACCAACTCGAGCGACTTAGAGAGCGCGGCGATAGCAAAAGGGTTTCTCGAGGAAGGAAGCAGGCTCAGTAATAGACTCGTCTACACCGGGATGGCTGAGCAGCATCAGAATGAAAAAGAAGGGAGAGCGGTGCTCTCCGGACTCTCCGGACTCTCCACGCGCCACAGACCACGATCATCTCGATATTTCATCGACATCACTTTCTCTTTACCGTTCGGCTTACATTCACATTTTTTTTTCTTTTTTCTGGTTGACAGTAACGTGGTGTCACGTGTGTCTCGTACGCGCTCCTTGAATATATCATATCGCGACTGTGACGAGGACTTCAATCCGTCTGACCGCTACGTTAAAAGACTAGCTTTTTTCCCCTTTCCGCCACATTCCGATAGCGAAGTAAGGTGACCGTACATATATCTATCACTTTCTAATTATTGGATGCAGACCTTTTTCACTCAGAATTGTGCCAAACGCAACAACGCCCGTGCTCACGATTTTATTTTACTTCTCTCCAACTCGATCCCTTCGCGAATACAATTTATAGGGTCTCTGAAGCGTATGCATGTCTTGAGTTCCCGATCTGAACGTGGCAAGACGGAACAAAAGGTAGCGATAATGCCTATGCAACAAGAGTTGCCATCTCAAGTAACAGCCTCTGGCTCTATTTTCGTCAGGACTGTTGAAACTGATATTTTCGTATGGGCGCCTAACACAGCTTTCTCATGAACAATAACGACAAAGAAAGTGTCTGGATTCTCCATTGCCTCATCTAATTACACTACGGTTGACCGTCGTAGTAACGAGCCGTCCGCTTTTTAGCCTCCGTCTTTTGCTACACACGCCAACCACCGCCCTACATCACCATCTGTCAAAACTGATTTAGTGGCAAATAAGACTTTCCTGGTCGAAAGACAGACACCTTGTCTCCGACTGACTTTACCTACTGTCGATAGCACTGAGCAAAGCCGTCATGCCATTGTACCTCTCCCATCTTCTTACATAGTAAGTCATCAATCACACTACTCAGTTGCGCTCGTTTATACTAAACAAAGGATACCGTTGATGTCGCAATAGAAATTTTCAGTAAATATTCGAGGCAACTTAACCATGAAAACATTCGTCTGCGGTACAGAGATTGCACACGGGAAGGAAATTGGGTGTGGGCCGACGTTCTACCTTCTACTTGGAACCTAATAGTACAACCTGACGATGAAGTGGGCGTTTTCTTCAAACATCTCCGCTTCCAGAAGTTTCGGAATGCACGTTCGTCAATGGAAGAATCAACATTACTTATGGTAAACTTCGAAGCGCTAAGGTGGATTGGAGCCCTATTCTCCCTGCTGCTTCTATAGACAGACCGAGGTCTTTCGAGGTGAGGGATAGATGTTCTTTGCGAGCTTGCGCAACATTGAGTACTTTGTAACAAGGAAGCAAAGAGGGCTATAGCTATTTTATCGCAAACGCCAAAGGTTTACATAGGATTACCGAGACAGGGAGGTACGTTATTTTAATTGAAAGAGATGGGAACGAATTGATTTGGATGCCTATTGTAGAAGGGGAGTTTTTAAAACAAAGATTACGTTTCTTCCACTTCACGTGCATGCGCGACGACAAGTATACTACCGATTGCTGGGTGGAGTTCCCGCCCATAGCCTACCAAGACGATAATGTGTGGAGGGCTTGTGTCCCCAAACCAGGCATGATCATGGGAGTCATGTTTGAATAGTAAGTTGATTCTGAATTTGCCTGTGTCCCCATAAGGATAAGCGAATGGATGTTTCTGTTGTGATTTAAATATGTGATAGCTTACGTGGAAATTTGACTTGTGACAATATTCTAGATTATTCATATCCCTTTTTATAAGGTCTCCGAGGCTAATGCCAATCAATGTCTGATTGAGCGTTTAATGTATGTCATCTCACGTCAACAACTTTCCCTCGTTAGCACAAAGTTACGTTGAAGCTTGAAGTACCTACGAGCGAAATCGAATCCAAATTCTGCGTTGGGACTTGTCACTGAATAGGCATTGTGTATTCGCCCTTTGAGACAAAATGGTTCGTCATTGATTGTATTTCGTGTTCGAGTTTCATCGTTACTACGTACCTTTCGTTCCTCGTAGGTAGGGGGCCCATGAGCGTAATCGATCTGACGATAAAGAGATATCAAGTTTTTTGATCTAAATCCAAAATTTTAAACCGTGTCATCGCGGAGGTCCCTGTTGGGTTTATTTCGTTGGACTGTTTTTCTGTAAGATTTCATCTGTGAGCACTTTCAGCTGTTAGCATAGTATGACGATCAGTGTAGTATAACAACCGTACCTTGATAGATGGAATTGTGATCAAAAAAATCAGGCAAAGAATAAATGATTAAGAGAGTCGATGACATATTCTAATGAGGAAATTGTGGGCACAATGTTCGGGCTGTGTTCGTAGATACTAGGCTACCCACCGCAACGATGTTTGGAGCCGAGATTCTGGAGACGTGTGTCAAGGTGAGGTTCTTCCCAGACGGGGTGCAGAGTGGGAGGTATAATAAGATTTATGAAGCATTGCACCTGGCTAATTATATTTAAATGCAACTTCGAAGTCAGCGGTGACAAGTACTTAGATTGGTACGGTTGAAGGAGCATGTCGATCGACACATAAGTCGGCGACACGTCCAGATCCCATCTATATGTTCTTATTTCGACGTCAAACATATCTGGCCGAAGGTTCACGGGTGCCTTTATGTACAATGTGTCTTCATCAGATCACAATGCTAGCACAAATTGTAGGCATAGACTTTATGCCCTGGGTGATAAGCTCGAGCATCAGACTCTATATAATTTTTTTTCGGTTTCATTTCGTATTTAAACCATAGGCGGTAGTTCACAAATCGTCAGTATCCTTGAAACCTGTTGCGCTTCGCCTAGATCTCACACAATGAACAATAGCTATAACACTTCTGCAGATGCAGAACTTCAACTCATCATTCAAGACGTTTATCAAAGGTGAGATTTTGAATCAAACTAAACATTTGAGTAATTCACCACATTCCCGAACATTAGCTATATCCAGGATCTTACTTCCATTAGCGTCATAGGCAAGTTGTTATCTCGACTTTAACATTTAACTCATATTATAATCGAACTCTCAGCACTGCTCCTTTATACTACCATATTAAGCATAGGTCAAGAAAAAGAACATGTCTGGTCAAAAAAATTTACTCTTCCTAATTTACTTTATCTCTTGACGAGATATGGATCTCTGGCCACTCAGGTACTCGAATTCGCGCTTTTTTTTCTACAAGTGAGTCAAATTACATTGAAATGTTACACTCTCAAATTTAAAAATCTTCGATACAGCCGGGAAGGTGAGACGCCATCATACTTCAAAATCAGAAAAGTCAAGGATAAAACAGCTTGTGCAATCACATCGCTAACGCGGGAAATGCCGCATTTACTCTGACATACATCGGTATACAAGGTTTGGATTTAACCAAGGGATGCATGATTTTTTTTAAGCGACTTCGAAAAAGGTTTATTGGTAGCCCGCGCTTATTCGCTCTGCTATGAGCATAAAATTGTGGTCTGTGCTCTAGGTTTTTCATTTTTGGGAGGATTCACTTTGGGCCTCTATAGTCAGTTAAAATAAATCTAAGTAAAGTTTATAATGCTAATATTTATTTCTGGTAGCTACGATAAGGTTCCCTGGGTGCATAGCGTCAGTGAATTGAGTTGGCTTATTCCTCTAAAATTTATTTATCTGAACTTGATCTAGTCTGACAAAAGGTGTGTCTTACGTTTTCTTACGAACGCATTTTTACCATCAAACACAGGCGAAGCCGACCTTCTCAACATTCTTGCTAATATTAGTACAGTTTCAATTGACCTTCTCGTCTTTGGCATATGCTTGTGGAAGGTTTGGGACACATGGAAACTGAAGCGAGAGACGGGTATTAGAAGTAGCAACGACCTTGTTTACATTTTGATTAAGCAACGTAAGTTTTCCGGCCAAATTGAATTCTCCAGTCAGACGGCGTTTCATAAATGATCCTTATTAGTTATATCGAGATTTTGGTATGTGCCACTGGCGCAATCAGTTGTGTATTAGAACACTTGTCTTAGTTCAACAAGCTTTGTGGTCCTTATTTCCGCCACCTCCACAATTCTCGAATTCGTAAGAAATCTTGAAGCAACTAATCAAAACTTACATTTGCCGCACGTTGACTTTGATATTCTTTACTCAGATTTCGTCCAATGCAAGCGACCTTTTTCTGAGAGAGAACTTCAAATGCTGAAATTTAACTTACACTAGGCAATCTTGAAATCAGATGTTCCCATTTTCCAACAAGCGTAAGCTTTCTCCATCTTTTCATCCCAGTTGTAATCTTATCCGCTGCTTTCAAGATTATCAACGATTCTAATCGCCGAGTTTACTTTGGATCTTCGTCAACGAAATTCGGCAGCAGTTCAAGCTTCAAGTGTAGCTCTACCAACCCTCCAAATACAAAGCATGCTGCAATATGTGCACGAGTCCATCGTCGTGGGTATGGGTGATCATGATCAGGAAAATATAGGAGCACTGGCAGGTGGTGAAGGAATTGCTAGAAATGGAGCCGATCATGATAATGAGTCTGTTCATGACGCGACTTTCTTCGCTTAAATAATATCACTATTATGTAGTAGAATGGAATCGTGGACTAGAACTAGGCTCGTCCGCCACCAATAGTACAAAATACGTTTTGTCTTAGCTCGCGCTTAGGTACATCTGCCCCTATCTGTCCTAATGCGGCGCTTCCAGCTCCTTCAAACTCCGTTTGACTTCACCATTTGACCAACATGGCTAATCTCATCCGTGATGCCAATCCTGCCTCGTCTCGCTCCCGGTAGTGGTGTCCGTGGTAGGTTGGGGGCTCGAGCTGAGCTCGGGACGCGGAACAGGAGACGGCCGGGTGGGCGGGCTCCTGCTCGGCGGATTCAGACGCCACATGGTTTGAACGAGACTTTATTAGTTTGTATGTAATATATCAATGCCCTGTGCAATGGAACAGAATGAGAAAGAAGGACATGCATGGAAAGTACTTGGGTGGGATGGAGGGAAGAATAAACTGAAATTCTGCGAAATAACGACTGGAAATGAATGTGGTATCTACTGTCTGCGTGACGTGGTCGGTGGCAAGAGCAGATGAAGGTGAGGCTGAGCGCCCGCAAGCTCAGCAGGACGTTGGTGCCGTGCCCGGCGCCTTCTCGCCTGGTAGCGACTGGACTCTCAGTGACTTAGACTCGTACCACATTAGCATCAATGAGGTGGACACACTCGCATTCTTTGGCTTACAGGCAAGCGAAGGGGGGTTTCACGCTAACGCCTTCGGATAGAGACGAATGACATTATTTGTATGCCACAGGAGCTGCCACCACCCACCGTTGATCCAGAGCTATTGTTTAATGCCGACGCTGAAGCTATGGAACAAGATTGCAATGCCAAACTCATCACTTATCTTTATCTTGCAAAAGAAGATCAATTTACCGCTATCCTTGATTTTACTGCTGAACTTCTCAGGGTTTTAAGATATGCCCGCCGACAACGACTGGTACGGACCCGGGTAGACCTCCCACTCCTCATCTGCGATGTCAACACACGCAGAGATTGATATCTGTGTCGTCGATCAATTTCATGACACAGTATTCTTCTTGTTGTGCAGGTGGATAGGAGGTTGGAGGTTGGAGATCTCACCAGTACACAAGCTCAGCTTATAGCGAAAGCGGTTGAGGCCTTCAACGAGAATAATGCGCAAAGGGAAATGAGGGGACTCCTTCCATTGCAGGAAAAAGTGAGTTATTTTATAAGGTTTGTTGATCCTTTTTTGAGGCATCGTTCGTTTTCTTTTACTTAGGTGATGGCCGGTATTGTGATGGTGGGTACGTTACCCGCATTCTTCAAAATTCCCGTCACCGATCTCTGTCCACTCATATTTGCCATGGGACCTACCCTCCGGAGGAAACTTGCATTACCTATTGTTATCCGCCGATCCTGCGTCCTGGCGGAATGAAGCCACTGAAAAACAGGCGTGAAATCTTCAAGTGTTTAGAAGTGTTCAAGGTGATTGTGGGTATAGAACATGCATGTATGAAGGCCCAGCATTAGGACAACCAGGAAACGAAGGACTCGGGTTCCGCGGGCCTGGATCGTTAACGTGCGTTGTCAGAATGACATGTTGAGATTGGTAACCTTGTTCAATACAAAACGTCAGTTTTATCTTTTCCGCTTATTTAATTGACATCAAGAATTATCTTCTTTTTATTATTCATTTTAATAGTCACAAAAAAGTGTATGTAACATAAGTCTATTACTAGACTCTAGAGGCTCGCCTCATGCAAATATTAATATTTCTAGAGCCCACGGCGCCTTTTTGCGCGAGGATCACTAGTACACTGAGTGTTCCCTAAGGACGAGCAACCAACTCGGGCACGTTTCTCCAATATCGTAGTATGGCGTAAAACTTTTGTTTTGCGACTAAGATCAGGCGTCGACAGGTGAGTTGACACAGCAACTTCAAGCTGAGCCTCGCGCAGTAAATGTTGGGTTTTGTAGCGTCGGACTCTATATATAGTACATTAGACATTGTGACGTAATAGACTTGAGCTCTTCGTCTCCACCATCATGTGCCCCATCTTGTGCCCCATCTTGTGTCTCCCTCTCTTTCTCCCAACAGTAAATCACACCGCCAAGTCCGGCAGCCACTGGACACGCCACGACCTCGACTCATAACATACAACACTCAATGAGCCGAATCCCGTTGCATTTTTTGGTCCACAGGTAGGCAGCAGCAAGGACAACAGGTTTCGCCAAAACCCTCGCAAAAAACTTTAATGACTTTGCACGTCACAGTTGCCTCCCCCCTCCGTTGATCAAGAGCTCCTCTCTAATACCCCAGTTAATATGATGCAAGACCTCAATGTGGGGATTTTTTGCTGGTTCAGGAGAACAAACGGATTAGACACGAAGATAATGCGTGAGCTCAGCTCGTCGCAGAGGCAATTGGCGCTTTTAACGCAAATAATGAACGAAGGATCGCGGCTGGACTCCCCCCATTGAAAGGCGCGTCGTTTGTGGATTTCTTGGCTGATAATAATGAGAGATTTTCCTTCTTAGGTGATGCCTGGCATCGTCATGGTGGGGACGCTGCCAGCGTTTTTCAAAATTCCGGTAACCTGGACGCTTTCAGCTCATGTTCGCTCTGGCACTTATCCGCCACGGGCAACCGACGTCACGTTTTGTTATCCCCCTGTCAGTCGACCTCATCTCCGGCACAATGAAGGGATGAGACCCTTGGATAACAGGCTTGTAATTCTCTCGTGTTTGGAAGCATTCAAGGCGATCGTGGGTATCTGACCCAAATTCCCTTGCAAACTTTTATTTGTTTTTGTGTATCATCGATTACGCGTAAGTGCCACACATCTATTGTCCGTGTTCCATCTGTCTAACAATACATCGAATTTTAGCAAACCTCCAAGTTGTAAGCCAAATCCCAACTGTCGCACCTCTTGCTCAACTCCTTATCCTCCCCAGTGAGCTCCCTCTTTTGTTTTCCTACAGACTCGGAACAGGGACTGACAAAAACCATTTTTTTCCAGTCCCGCGACACTTTCTTACACATTGCTCGATTCCAAGCGTCTCGCACAGCATGTCTTGACGTGATAAGCACCGCAGAATTCCAAGGCGCCGACGAGAAATCTGGTTTGACACAACGAGGGTCTGTCAACCCGCAACAAGTCCCTGTCTTGCTCGATTGTATCGCAGTATCTTACTCGCTCCAACACATCCAACCATGTCGCGTCGTATGATCGCATTTGCTCTTTTAGTACTATCGCCGTGTCAAAAGAGGAGAAAATATTGTGACGAATATTGGACGCAGTTCAGTCCGCAGAATATATGCGAAGGTGAGCTGGGTTTAGGTTGAAATCAAAAATTAGGTTACTCAATTTTGACTCAACTATGAATAGCGAAGAATTGCTGGATACTATAACAACTTAATTTGCTTGCTTGTAACTCGACATCTTGGTGTAATGCATCTGCTCAGTGAATGTCGATGTACGGTAGCCATTTTGTACTTAGCGGTAAAGGTATTTAGGGGTTTAGAAATGTTATATAACGCTTCTGACATAAGCTATAATGACGAATCATAATACGTTGTACGTTGTCCAGTTTGCAAGGGTTTCTGCGTCCCCAGACGCCTCTAGTGTCATCAATCATGATCTGGCTTTGGCTCCGGAGACAGGACCTGATCGATTGATCTCTGGGCATTAAAGGTGTTTTAGCCGTCTACAGCTCTCTTGGCAACTATTCATTTCCGTCTGAGCTTGCATAGGCTTGCATCTGTTCTGGGGCTCTTGCGTCTCTCGCTAAACGCTTTATCCGTACTCGAGTACTCTTTGAATTGCCAGCTAATACAAAATTTCCAACTCAGCAACTACGGCCGTCAACTTTTCATCTTATAATTTATTCCCCTCAGACCTCAGCCCACTCCTGTCTCCCCTCTCCCAGCTCATCCCCTATTTTCATTGGTTTTAAACGACGTGGGTGCCATGACGCGCTTTTGACTGCAATGCGACGCGACGCGAAACTATCATACAATCTTCAATAGACTACGCCAATATGGACTTGATTGAATTTCCCGATACTCTCATCTCCGATGCTATCCATAATTCTAACTCCTTTATGTCTCCCTATCATTTATTCACACCACTATTCACACCACTTCAGCTTTGTGATCACATATAGGGTCCGCAACGAATAGAACGATTAATCGTCCGAGATGTATACGGTCTCAAGACTAATAATGACCCTGAAGCTAACAAGACTCGTGCTAAGTGGCTTATGAAGAATGAACGTTGGATATATAGCGTCTCCAAACCGGCTGTCGGGCGGAAAGTAATGGTGCCCTTGTTCACCATTCACTGCCTATGTACTGATGACGCTTGTAGGCAAAACAGGCCTATCCATTCTCCCATCCAGCCATCAGACGGGTAATCATTGATTGGGCTTTCGACAATTGGCGTGGCGTTGCTCGCCTGCACCCTGACAACCCCTTTTATGCTTGCTTTTGCTACAAAAGGAAGCTCCGAACAGGTAATAGTGTTGACCCCGCTGTTCAATTTTCATTCCCATTTCTCTCTGTTTATTGTACCTTGTTTCACAAGGCGTTTTATTTTCCCTGCGTAGACTACAACACGCGGCCTTTTCAACCCGGCTTCACTGTGTATATAAGGAGCCTCGTGTACTCTTGGAATGACAGTTTTTTTCTCCCTCTCTTCTTCGCGTACGGTTTGACCTGTACCCATTATAAGTCTCTCCCTCAACCCATCTACATTCTCTCCTCCTTCCTAGCGCACCCGACGAACTGGTTCCCTTCTTCTTTCCTGCCATTCTCCTGACTCGGCGCCGGCGCTCTCATCACAGCCCACTCAGTTGTTCTTTTGCTGTCGTTTGCATTGAGCATTGGGATGGATGGTAAATTATGTATTTATGCATGCGCGAGGATATAAGTACTGCTTTGATACAAAACTGGTAAACAAAAAGTCTAGCTAACCAAAAACCATATAAGAGTTAGGTTGAAACTACACGAGCTCTAAGCTGGCTTGTCGATACTGTCTGATAAGCTCCAAAACTTCGTTCGCCATAACCTTCGTTACAAGATCTTGGTCTACAGCAGCGACATACCCCAAAACGATATTCACATGTCGAAGCAATGTTTCAGGGAAACTAGAATCATCCGGCAGTTTGGAAGATGGGAAATTAGCGACACGAATGCCGATCGTGGGCTCCTGAGGTCTTCGCAACAAAACGTCATATTGAAGTTGAATATTCGCGCGGAACAGTGTTGATAGCAAATGTAGCGCTGAACGACGAAGAGACGGAGTTTTTGTAAAGGAGGTCGTGGGATCTAGATCTATTTGATCCGGGTGATGAGCCTGCGTTGGAGGTATTTCCTTTTTGGACTCTTCTTCCTCAGCAATTCCATTCGACGAATTATGAGCGTCATTTGATGTCTCTTTCTCTTTGGAAACCTTCATGGGAACATGCTCCAGTTTGACTATTTCTACAGAAGTGCTGACAAGCCTATCGGCATAATTGTTCAACGCAGCTACGTTCGTCGACGCACATTGAGCAATTACGGATAGAGCGGATACTCGTAGGACTGTAGGCAGATGTGCAGTTTGTATAATCGTCAACAGTGGCGGAAGCAATACGTCGACTACAAGGAAACTCCGTAAGCTTATGTCCGCGGTAAACATCAAAAACTCACTGTAAAAGGCCAACGCCCCTCCACACCGTCTGACAACATTGTTGAGAGCTTCTCCAACTCGAATACGGGCATCAAGCTCTTCTTGACTCATGGCATCGCTAGAGCCCAAAGCACCAGTTGGTTTTATCCCCGTTCCTTGCAAATATATGTCCATTATCCCTCTCAGAACTTCCTTTCCATACCCATCTACCATCGCTGCCAATCCTTGCACGGCGTTAAGAAAGATGTATGACTCTTGATCCTGAATAGATTGCAGGAATATAGATAAGATACCAGGTAACAAAGCTGGATCTAGACGCGATTCTTGGTATGGGTCCTTCGAGCGCTTGGAAAGCAGGTCTCGAAGAAGCTGTAAGCCATGAGCTCGTACAGGAATAATAGGATCTTGCAGAAGTTTCAAAGCCTGCTGATATATATCGGCAGCAGTTGGCTGATCGGCTTCGGTAGTTTTTTTGGCTTGTTGACCAACAGAGGCCGAAGCTAAACGCGCCAGAAGTACTAGTCGAGCTTCACGAGCCAACTGACGGAGTGCGGGCGTTGCGTTTGTATGCGACGCGATGCCTTCGATAGACTCAGCTATCTCTTTCAGATCATGATTAGTCTCCGGTGACAGATCAGGATTTCCTATACCAAGCCATCAAATGCATGGACAACCTGAAGGCGAGAAAAACGGCGCACCTTCTAGAACGGACAGAAGTAGCGTGATAGCAGTCACAGCCATATCATCCTTTCCAACAATAGCATGTTGGTCGACGAGATCAGAGTCGTCGAAATCTTCATCATCGCTGTCCGCTCGTTCCTCGTCCTCCGCTTTATGTACAAACTGCAAGTCATTTAGGCTTAAACCTTTCTTCATTGCGGATGTTGTCAGTGGTGGTGGTTTAGGCAACGACTGCAGCGCATGTTTGACGAATGTCAGCATGTGTTCAGGCTTCGATACCACAGCATCCGATAGTTGCGCTTGCATCTGCAGGATCAGCTGCAATGATAATAAAGTTCTGAACCACGCGAGGTCAAACAACGATCAATGACAATAGTCCAAATAAACGACATACTGCATGGCAACCTCGTCTCTATCTTTCTCTTTGAGATCTTGATACCGATTCAAGAGACGTAAAAGTATATCGGAGCTAATGTCTTTCCTGTCCATAGCCTTCATGAAGCCTACAAGTCTGGCAGGGTCTGGACGAAGATTGAAAGGATTCGCGTCAATGTCTATCTCGTCCTTGGTCTTTCCTTCTAATCCTGCCACGGACTGTAGAGATATTGTAGGTGCGAACGAGCTTTGAATGCTTAATATCAATACAATGCCGCAACACAACGTTTTACACAGTAACATACACACAGTAACATACCTTGCCGAGCGCGTAAATCCAGTCAAGGTCAAATCCCAATCACCTCCCGATCCACAAATGATACTCCAAATGCCCTCCAATACTTCGGGAGACAAGACTACTCGACTCCAAGTAATAAGGAGACCGTAAATGGTTTCTCGAATGCTCGGATCGGCGGTTTTGCTTGCAACACACAAAGAGTAAAGTGTGTAAAGTTCGGTGATTATCGGCGTTAACAACGCCGAGATTATTTCTGGAGACGGATCGGTATTCAATATGAAGGTTTGAAGGGTCAGCAACGCGACCGTGGGTGTAAGTCGTGCTTCCGACTCTGTGTTCTCTGTGATTAAAGGCGGCTGAAAAGGGTTGTGGAAGTATGGTAGAATTATGGTCGAAGTAATGTGATGATGGTTAAAGTCCTTAAGGAGAAGTCGTGACAAAGTGAAAGCACTCGCTCGCCTGTGCGTCATCGGAGTTTTCTCAGAAGAGGAGGGTGTAAGAAAAGCGATGATTTTCGGTACCATGGTCGCGTAATAGTTCTACATTATCTTTAAGTGTGCTTGCTCATATGAATTTACAAAATGAGAACAAACCTCCGGTGTCAATGAAGCAGGTACGGCCGTAAGAATCTTGACGATTTGCTCTAGCTTGTCCAACGGCGCGGATTCACTATCTTCTTCACCGAACACAGCAGTGTAAAGACCCTGCAGGCCATCAGGACGAAGCAATTGCTTGCTAAGAAGAAACCCGCAAGTCTTTGGTAAATGTGGATAAAATCGCCTCTTAGGCGCAGCTGACGCCAAAATTGTTCCCAAAGCAGAGGTAGCATCGGCAGTTCGTAATCTGGAATAAAACATGATGTATATCATTCGAAAAAGCACAGATAAAGACGTACAAGCCTAGAAATCGTATGGAGAACGCTTTCAGCTGTTGCTTTTGTTCGAGAGACCCCAGTACTGGTTTTGGCTGCCAACCCAAGATAAGTAGAGGAGTCAGTAGATCAACGGCGTAGTTACTAAGAAGAGAAGAGGTTATCCATGACTGTCGGATCTTCTTCATGTCTTCTTTAAACATCAGGTGCATGAAATCTACCAGAACAGCGGGTAACCGTTCTAAGTCAATGGGTTTGTCGGTTAAGTCAATGATAGCTGAGGGTCGGTCTATAGAAGGTTTTAGGCCTTCCGAGGTATAGATGTCTAGTTCCGTCATCAATGGCTCCAAACCCCATTTCATGACAATCGAAAGTGCGGTTTTGACACAAGCAATGTCTCTCGTTCCAAGCAGTGGAGGTCCAGCCGACTGCGTCTCCTCTTGGTCAAGAATGTCTTGCAACTTTAGAATAATTCTCAGCAACTCCATAGCAGTGATATATTGAATCTTCTTCAAATCTGCGCCTTCTTCTTCGAGAGCTTGAGTCACAGGTTCGTTCAAGATATCGCTAGCTTTCGTTAAACGTCCTTTAAGGACAGCGGCCAAATCAAGTGACGCAGTAGTTTTTTCTTTCATTCCTGATATAACCATGAGAGCTGATAACAGCTCTTGAAATCGTCCATCGTTCTCGGACATTTTTGGTGGAGGACAACACTGGTACTGGTGGCTGGTGGCGAAAGCATTCTTGCCGCGCAGGCGCCTAGTCAGCTCTGCACATTGCGTCTGCCAATGGCCACGACTTCCAATATCGTTCTGGACTATAGCAACTTCAAGGACAACAAGTAAAAGTTTCTAAATTACTTTATTAAACTCTCCAAGATTTACAATGTTCGACAGAATAGATGGAGATCAATAGCACATCCTCCCGGGTTCACACATTCTTCTAGTCAAGGTTCAGGAAGATCTCCAAAAGAAATTGCTGCGTCATACGCAGCTTTGAAACAAAAACGAGCTTGGGATCTTGCTATTGGACCTGCTAAATCTCTTCCTATGCAAGCGTTCATGTTATACATGTCCGGAAGTGGCGTGCAAGTCTTCAGTCTCGGTATAGTCTTCATGCTCTTGTTCAACCCATTCAAATCAATTGCGAGCATCAACTCCGGTAATTCCACTCCGTGAGATACCTTGTTTTGTGGTTTAACAGTTTATTTCTCTTTTTTAGCCTTCGCTCCTTTCGCTGACGAGAAGTCGAATCCGCACGGTCTCTTCACGCTATTTCCTCAAAAAATTGTTTATATTATCTGCAACTTCATGCTGGTAGGATTAGGATTGTGGAAATGTAGAGGAATGGGACTATTGCCAACTGGAACGGCAGACTGGCTGGCGTTTGAGACTCGGGGGGATGTAAGTATTATCGTCACCTTAGCTTGTGGTCTCTTCATCTGATGTTTTCTTTCTAGTCACCCGAAATTTTTCTTGCATAACGTACCTAGAAAGAAAAGGAGAAATAATTTATTTTTGTTGATAACAGCGTGGCTAATTAATCTTTATGAGTTGGCAAGATTGCGCAGCTTCTTGAAGCCGGTCCTTTTCTAGTCGTCACAGCCATATTCAGCCTTTAAAATTAACAGACTAATAAACCGGTCTTTGTTTCGGCTCGAGTAAGAGTTCTTTTTTCGACTTTGGCGAAATACTATCCTGGCAATGTGATACGCCAATTCTCTTTTTCAAAATAGGCGGCTTTACATTCGTTTGTTGACTTTATTTTATATTAACCACAAGATCACCTGGTCGTTAAAATCACAACGATTATTACTTACCTAATTATACAGCTGATCTAGACGGAAGGTCGAAATCAGGTAAAGATACCAAGCTTGACACTGGTGGTAGACTGTCCTCGTCCTCGTCCTCCTCAAACCACCGTTCCTCACTGTCCATTTCATTAATCTCATCCCATTTGTCATCCCAATCAATTACGTCGTATTCGGCGTTCTAATAGTTTTCCTTGAGCACCCCAAAGCAAAGCAAATCGGTAACCAGCTATGAACGCACGTCTAATAAGCCATATATAAAACGTTCACGAACCGACCGCTCAAAGTTGATTCTGAGCTGGTCAGGTGTCTCTTCCTCTCCGTATAGAGGTCTCTCACTGACTTCGTCGTCATCCTCCTCTTCTTCTTCTTCCTCCTCTTCCTCCTCTCCGCTTAGCGACTGTGTCGCAAATCTCTGGGCCAGATTCTCATGTCTCATTTCTCTGAACCTCTCGGCTTCTCGCTGCTCTTCGTATCCGCTTAGCAAGTGGCCAAGCTTTCCAACTTGTCCTTTCTGTCCTCCCAGAAACTCTCTGTCAGCCCACATCCTCTCTTCCCTGCCTTGCTCAATGCCCGGCCGATCTCTACCTTCCCAAAGCAAAGGCCATCGCTTTCTCGCCTCATCAAAGGACAGTTCTCTAGGAATAGTGGAGGCGTATTTTTGTCTGCGATTGCGTATGGCTGGAAGAACCGTACGTTGCTGCGGTGTCAGAAGCGAGGAGAACTGGGTGAGTAAATTGGGGGAAAGTTCGCGTAAATGGGCTGACAAAAATTTCGTCGGCTCTTGTGAGGGTGATGGGGAATATTCTGATGGGAGACCAAGATAAGATAAGATGTGCTGTGCGTTGAACTCCGGTGGACTTGCAGACATTGTCGGGAGGATTCCGAGTCAGTGAGGTGACCTTCAGCGCGTCACGCGTTGCGTCACTGCCAGACCTAGGCCTGTTTCGGACCGAGAATGTGCAAAAGTAGATGCATTTTCATAAGAAGCGTGTTCTTCTAGTTTCATTTCCAATGTTCTTAACCGGTCCAAGTTGGGTACTTGGACAATAAGCGAGGATGCTAGTTGAAATGCCACATCGTCTTAGACAAGGTCCTGTGTAACACTCTTGTGTTCAACATACTGCTAGCTATGTACAGTAAGATGGACTCTCAAGAAAATAACATAGGCAATTATACAAAATGCACAAGTTTATTCGGTCACGGGATCTCCTAGAGGTAAACTCCACACTTTAAATCAAATCCTACGAACATGAGATTCCATGTGGGCGGGTATTTCGAACAAATCAAGATGGGGAAGAAGATATTCTTTTTCTGGACCGAGTTCGCTTAGAAATGTGCGTATGCTTATAGATCGGGTAATAAATTATGTTTTGATTTTGATTTTCCAAGAAAGTTTGGTTGGGTCAAATTTTGGCAAGTCTTAACCCGAAGTAAACCGCAAAACAAAGTTTACGATGACGGCAACTAAAAAAAGTATGCCGAGATCAGATCACATTAAACTCCGCGAATCGAAGTATACCAACCTAGTAATGCTAGACATAGTATTGTCTGGGGAATGATTAGACGATGAGGACTGAGTAGAGTTAATGATATATACTTACGGGACCCAACCGATCGTCATATGGCTCCCGCGAACCGCGACGGATTTGAATGGCTCGCCAGTGGTATGTGTAGAGGGCATACACCATTACACCCATGGCTACGAGAAGAAGTTGTGTTAAATTCTAACCTTGTTTCCATGTTTGATGAAAGAGGACCGACCAACTAATGAAAACATTCCAGCACTGATCTTGCCGACCTAAAAAAAAGCGGTATCGGTCAGACTAAACATAACTAAACGATCGGAGGACGCACTTTATCACCAAAGTTCAACAATCCAACGGCTAAACCACCAAGCACTACCGTAAAGTGAAGCCATGAAAGAAACGTCCGTTCGTTGGCAAAGGATACTTTTGGTTCGACGCGCACTGGCAAGGCAATGCGCTTCTGTGCAGTTCGCTGCAACAATGGTTGGGTGGACATGATTTGAAAATGCTTTTGATGTGAATGTGTTACGGTCAGAAGGAACAGAATTGGGCGGAGCTGAATGATGAGAATGACGACAAGAATTAGCGTTCAAGGTGTATTATACCGATAGGTCAGTTGCTTCGTCGTCTTGGACGAACGTGCGTCGGCTCGGGATAAGCAGCTTATATAATCGCTCTGGTTGTGACATGAAAGGTGACATCACCCTCACAAAACTTGCACAAAACTATACAATGTTTGAGGTTTTCCTAATTCTTCTTTTTCCTTTTAAGTATACAAACATATATCTACCACTATGACTCCTTGCTCAACAAAATCCCATCTCGAATGACTTGCGCCGTCAATAAACCAAGATCATAATAACCATCGTTGGACCCAGGTTGAAACATGCTGGTATGGGCGGATATTTCATCCAAGGCAATCGTGTTGTGAGCGGGAAGGAAATGCGAACGGTATTTGGAATCGGGTGAAGGAAGAATAACAAATGTCCTTGGGTTTGGATTAGCGGGTGGTTTCCCGGGTATGTATGTATAAAATCTGCAAACCGTTGGCTGGGTCAAAAGGCACCAAAGAAAGATAAATAAATCTCATTAACTGAACTTACGTCTTAAATAAAACGCCAACTTCAGATCCAGTATCAACAACACTTTCCACTCTTTTCTTCAGAGCTTCTTCATCCCACAAATTCTTCACATATTTCATATGGTCCCCCGCCCACGTCCAGCCAAACGTAACCTCTTCGCGTTTATAGTAGGCTGTGCCAGCAATCGCACCCGCAAGAATTGCTGCTCCAGCACCATACGCAGCTGGTGCCCATTTCTGCCATCCGGTCCGTTGTTTCTCTGGTTGCGATTCCCCAGGCGGATTTCCCGGAGGCAATGCAGTTACTAGTCCTGCACTCTTCGGTGTATTTGGGCTTGTCATGTGTTCTGTCTCCTTTTTTCCAAAAGCAAACCCGCCCATTGTACCCAGTATTCCAGCGCCCGTAGCAACATCGCGGACATTCCGTGCGTACTCTAACGCTTTCGTTCCTGTATTCTTGAATACATGAGGATGAATGCCAAGGTACTGCGAAATATATAAATAACAATTACCTCGTATTCTTTAAACAGAAGAGTAAACTAAACGACGGACCGGTGTGTCAAATGCTATACATGCGATAATGCGAGGCCAAAGTGGCGCGGTCTTGTCTGGTCGGGCGTGTGCTATTGCAAGAAATGTATCAGCTGCTAAAAGTCCGCCCATGCTAAGGCTTGTCTTAGGATTGGCCATTACAATAATCACATTAAATTTCGTACCTATGACCACATAGCACGATTTTGGCCTTGCCAGCACCGCCGCCGGATCCGTGGGCAACTTCCTTCTCTACAGTCAGCGTCGTCAACCAGTCGGCAAATCGCTCCACAGCAACGTTCTGAAATACAAACGCATCTCATGCCTGATTATCAGAGAAAGGTACAAGCCAAACTTACTAATTCGCCTTTGGTCTAGGTAGTTTCAGTTAACACGGGCAATCATAAGCCATATGAAAAATTTTCGTATATGCACCTCGTAGGCAGGAAACACAATGCATTCCACGGCACAGCCCGTTACTGTCTCGGTCAGCAAATGCTTCAACCGCTCTGGAAAGTCACCAAATGTCTCATCTGTGCCTTTGAATCTGACGTGCCACAGATAGTGAATTCATCAGCTTTGCATGCCTCAAACAGGTATTGAGAATAGATTGATAATTACCCATGGATAAATACGCAAAGCAAAAGCTCTTTCAGCGTCGACGGTTCTGTTACCGGGGGTGTTTCTGACATTGGTTGAGGTGGAAAGGTAGAGTGGCTAATGAGGTGAGATTCGGATGTATCCGTAACGCGTAACGTGACAACAATTACTTAATCGCGCGCTTACAGATATTCAGTGACGCTGAGTCCGCTTGGCAACCTGAAAGTCAACTACATTGGCCGAAAGCGATTGTGATTTACATCATTATTATTGATTTTTCTCTATACTATGCTTCCTCTGATTGATCTCATTATAAAAATTCTTGTTATGACCGCACTCGCGGTCCCTAATCCCTAATTGGCACCCGGCCTCCAAGTCATGTGGTTGAATACAAAAGGGATTTTCTCCAATAAATTATGGTATGTGAGCATGTTGAATGTAAATGATCTCTAATAAGAGAGTCAGTTTAGAATAAAACAAACTCTGAAAAGACTTACGGGTTCGTTATATGAACTAACAACTCGTGAACGGCAATTTCCATTAAAAGCCATCCGAGATATCTGAGTCGTATTTGAGTTCTTCAAGTTGGGCTGTGGGTAAAGCAGCGACCATGGATAAGCAAATTGCAACGACGGCGAATGTTATGTTTGAGAGACGCATAATGGGTTGGGTTAATGGGTTAAGATATGCTCAGGAAGCTCAACTGGGGTTTAAGAGTGTGTTGTGTGAGAATTAGGGGAATTCGCCGTCGAAGTACGTCCCCTTTTTATATTCATGGTATTCATAGATATCGAGTCATCTTGTCTATATTTTGACACAAAGAGAAGCCCCGATTGAGATCTATACGATCTGAGAGTGAGCCATGCACAAGGCGCGTGCCACCCATCTAGCCATCATCCCGTTTGACCCGAATAAGGTTAATTGACGAGGCGGTGATTGCACCCGCCGTCCTACCTATTGGTGAGCCTCGAATAGATCATATCCGAATAATCATCCACTGCCATGTTTTATTGTTCTTTGCAGCAAGTGATTACCAAGAGGCAGTGTTGATTGTGTCATCATAACGGAGCCGAGTGCTCTCCATTACGAGTAACGAGCTCGGCGCGCACGGATGTTTTCATTCTCATCTCTTCTCATTGCCTGGATTATTTTATCCGTCTATTTTAAATTTCCATTAACTCCTATTCATTGGGAATTCCATCGCAACGTCTGGTTGCTAGGTACGGCCTCATTGTTTTTATGAAGCTAAATCACCGTCTATGGTTGGATTTCATCACAAGCTTCCGTTGCGCATTACCCCTTTCCCTTATCATATCACACCTCAGTTGCGCCAGATTTACGTGCATTTCAATTATTATCAAGTGTATAAGTGGATTACCGATTATTAGGCACTTCTGACTCTGAAATGAGGATCATTTGGTTGGACCCTCGACACATGTTTTCTTTCAGCACGATAGAATTGATTAAGATAGGTCAATAAATTGGAAAAACCATGCTGCCGGATGTCGTGGAGTGGGACAAACTTAGAAATCAAGACTTCGTTCTCATAGAACTACAGTCTACATTACAAGGTACGGGAGTATACATCGGTATCAAAAATTAATTATCATGATTCACAGGACGCAATCAACGATTGACAGTCAACCAAGCCCATCGTACTGTTCCTGACAGCCGGGTTCTTTGATATCACTGTTCTCCCAAAAATTACAATTGCGTACGTGATGCCATATTCTTCGACAAGGAGTGATGATTGATTCGGTATAATTTATAAATAATTAAGGGTCCTGTGGTAAAATCATCAAGTTCCGTGTGCGAATCGTGTTGGCAGCTTATCTTACCTTTAGTACAAGTGAAAAGTAAAAAAAAAGAGTTTAATTTAGGTTCTAGAATCCATCAGGTATGGGCTCCGCTCCTAAAGTCGGACGTGCCACTGGTAGAGATGTCGTCGATGAAATAGAATAAATAGATGAAGACGAAGGCCTGGGTGCGTCCGAGTGTAATCGTATTGGTTGAGATGCAATTGATGAGGGGTAGATTATAAGGAAAAGTGGAAGTGATATTGAGGTGAGCTTGAAGAAACGCATGTTGGATGTAAAATGAAAATGGGTGTTGTGATTAAGTTGGTGAATTTTTCGTCGAGTATGCCTCAATTTTTATACTCGCCTCTAAGGCAACGAGTCGTGATCTCATGATACTCGTAGCGACAAACAATGAGTCACTTAGCAGGACATTAGTGCCACAGCCCAGTAAGCCCAGTTGTAAGCCGTCCGAAACCATGATTGTGCGCCCAGGTTTTCTTCCCTTTTTTGCCAGGACGTTTATAATATTATTCATTTCTTTTTGACACAGGTAGATTGGATAAAGAGCAAATTTGAGGTGAGACGGTTTGGCACGCTGATGTTTCAAATTTCAGTTTTGAAGACTGGAGCCCACTGGCACGGCCGCCGCCCAGTCTCCAAACGCGATTAATAACAATCCGCGGACCTAGTCATAGCATGTCAAAAACTCTTGTCCTAACTATCCGGGCCTTGAGCCATGTTTGACGCGTAACTTTCGGCCCTCCGCGCGTCGAGTTATGTAAGTGCAACACAGCCCTTTCCCGGTGACCGCACTGAGAAATTCGAGGATCATCATATGTTTTCAACTTGCCCATTGATTGATATCCCGCCCAGTTGATCGATTTCTTTGTTCCATTTTTGGTGTAACATCTCTATATGGGGAATGATAATCAATTCAAGGGATCCTACAGTAGGGATTTCCGGGAAACGGTATTCGGTATGCGTATACTAGGTCGAATTGATATTCAAGAGTCGATCAGTTGTTCCCCTTGTATAGAGTATCCAACATATCGGAACTACCCATCAGTCCAAACTTAACGTCCTAGGCCAAACCGACTGTGTTGTACGTCATTGATCATACATGGGCTATCCTTGTGTACACATTTGGAGACGCGGGACACGGCTCTCCTCCTCAAGGCCGAACTGCCGCTACCTGCGTGTTATGATGATAGAAAATGGCAATGGGCGGGTTGTGTTAGTTGTTTTGTGATAACCTGGTGAGATTGGCACATGTTGATGTATTTTATGAAAATAGTCGATGTAATTCAAGTTGTCGAGAAACACATCCGTGCCGTCAGTGACAAGGTTTTTGGGACGTCTGTGTGCCAACGTCAATGGTACAGCCCAAGCACGGTATGAGATAGATGATTAACTTTTTAAATGAAATCAGAACCTGAAATAAGGAACCAACCTGTACAGTTCACCGTGTTCGTACACCATAACATAGCCCTAAATTCCCACTTTTTCTGGAATCGAATGAAATTTAGACCAATAAAAACATCGCGCCTAGTATGGAAGAGCGCATAAACTGAGGGGGGGAAGGGTCAGGGTGTCAACTCAGAAGGTTCCTTCGAATAAATCAACAGACACAGCCTTTGGGTCAGATGATGTCGTTTCTGAAAATACAGTGTTTATAATAAATGTCACATAACATAAGAGGTACAAAATAAATAAATAGCTTCAGCTTCCCGGATGATATGTAGAAAAAACCGATGGATTATGTTTCATTGGATGAATAAACTTTCATGCATCATAGCCAGGAGGAGGTTCCACCGGAGGGACCGTGCTTACACGAGGAGAGCTGCTAGCACTGACTGTTCTGGAAGAATACACGGCTAATGAAACTCTCAGTAAACGCGTTAGATCATTATACAACAACGACATACGTAGGTCATCCCCTAGGAACGCAGAATCTCGTTTCATATACAAAGCCTTCTCCCGTAACTTGTCCAGGGCGCTTACGAACCCAAACATGGGCTGGTCTTTGAATCGGATTTCAGCTTTAGTTCCTTCGGTAAGACCACCACCGGATGACGGTTTGATATCTATGGCAAGATAGTTGGCAGAAAAAGTCGGTTGGACGAATGATGTGGAAAGGACGGAGAGGAGTGGAATGGATAAGGTATCCATCGGTGAGTCGCCTGAGTCATCTTTAACAAAAATAAGCTATATTAAACGGTGTTCAGTGGTATGTTTTGAACCGGAGAATTAAAATGTCGATACTCTTTGATCAGTGAGACACAGTACTCCGTTCTCCTTCAATCTCTTCGGATTTGAAGCGCCACCAACTTCACCAGGTATGATGAGCGTAATCTCAGTCTTGGTGATTGATATGACGGTAGTTTCATTGTTTATAGGTACGTATCGGCGACTGTTGTCAAGCATTGCCCAGTTGAGAGCCATGACTCAGGGCGGATGGTGTAGTGAAGAGTAGATAGTAACTAGTGGCACTTCAATAGAAGGAAGCTGCTGACCAATGCAGAGCAGCTGAGATTGACTCGCATTGGCCACGTAATAAGGAGGTAGTGCTTGATTCGCTAAATATTGATAACGTACACGTATTAAATTACATTATGAGGTATAAGCAGAAAAGAAGGCGAAACAAATTAATCAACTAATCCCATATACTTGTGCAATTCACAGGGCTTGTTGCCTATAGCCGTGTACTGTCCAGCCTTGACTTTGTACATCTCCCCGTCTAACCATATTTGGAGGTCTCCTGTCATATAGCACCTATCGTGGTATTCGCCACAAACCCCCTGACCCCATGGATGAGGGAAGAGCTCATCATCTGCCGGCTGAGTGGGATCTATCAGAAAAGGGTGGTATAACGCATCTCTTGCAGTAATGCGTTTTGTCGATTCCGGTTCTAGCGTGGCTTTTAATAAATCAATGGCTTTTTCTACGTCGGCCTTGTGTTTTCTAGCTTGAGAGAAGTCTCTACTCTGGACATCATGCGCGAAGAGGCCGGGATTTAAACGTCGAACAAATTCGCCTAAATCTCTGTTTTCCGATTCTATTGAGGGTATATTTGTGATAATGGCTCGATCTGTACTTAGTCAGTCCGTCATTCTACAAGGGTAAGTTTAATAATTCCATACTGTGTAATAAACCTGTTCGTTCCATGGCTTTGCGTCCCAGTAATACGGTTAATTCGACCAAGGCTTCAGTATCATTTGGACAATGGAATATGGGAAATTTTCCAGTGAGAAAAAATAATAAGATGGTCCCCGCAGACCAAATATCCACGGCTAAAAAATAATTATTCAGTCAAGGTTCATATGCCGTAAACCAAGTTTCACCTCCAGATTGCGAGGTGCATTTTAGCAATACCTCTGGCGCTCTGAATCCTCTTGTTCCAGCTCTATTGGCCTTTGACTGAGGACTATAGTATAGGATTAGAACGATGTATCGACGCAGAAGATATCAATTATCCACCGTGAATCGTTTTCCGGATAACCAACTCGATCTGCATTCCATTTACTTCGAGACCTTGCATTGCTCTTTGCCTCACGAAGTTTTTCTGTTGGAATTTCGTCTATTGACTTGACTCGGCCGTGGGGGAACTCCTCGGATGCAGTAGTATGATTGCAAACTGAAGTTTCATCATAGTTTATCCTCTGAAATTAACATGAAATAAATCACTCAGGTTGTTTGTTTTGACTTACGCATGCCAGACCAAGATCTACTATGGTGCCTGTACCAGTTTTTGGATCAAATAGAAAATTTGCGGGTTTGATATCTCGATGAATTACTCCTCGCGAGTGGATGTCTCGCAGACCACGGAATAAACTGCGCATGTAGTCTTTAATTCCGTCCATAGACAATGTTAGGTAATACTCCTAGAAGTATATTCAGTAACGTTTTTCTGATATGGTATCACTCAACTCACGCGAAAATCTACGCTTTTGTGGTAGGGCATCACGACTACAACCTGATCTTCTTGGCGGAATGCGGTGATGATTTGAGAAACGTGCCGGCAGCCTCGAAGATCTTCCAGAATTGAAAGTTCGTTACGGATCCGTTCCGGCATACTAGTTGCGTAAATACGCTTAATAGCGACCAGAGGTTTCCTATATGACTCCTGGATCGGAGGCCAATCATTGATCTCACACTCGCGAACGCCTTGCCACGGGCTGTTGTCCCACGCATCGCATTTCAAGTCAATCGCCTTGTAAACTGACGAGAATGTCCCTAGGTATACAAATTGCCATCAGCTTGATATACCGAAACCCTCGTGAATAGCCCTACCAGTCCCTAATCTATCCAATAAGAAGTAATCTCGTTTCAGAGAGGGTACGGCATGCAACAAATCCTCAATCTCATCTTCAATCTCTTGTCGCTCTTCTTTGGAACGAAAGTAGAGCGAAGCTCTCTCTTCAAAATACTCGTTTCCGCCCGTAGAGTCACTATCGTAGTCGGCGTCCATTATTTCTGGGATGTTCTCCAAGTCGTCCTCATCCATGGCATGATCAAGAATGTCTTCGTCTTCGCCTTCTGCAGCTGTATCGAACCCTGTCTCTAAAGGTCGTTCAAGCACTGGACCCTTGTATCCTCCGAGATCTGAAGATTTACAGTCAGAAAGCTCGGAAGAACCGAGTCCGAGAATGCGTTTCGTAGAGTTATCGGGATCGTAGAATGGATTCGAAGAATGTCGTGAAAGGAAATGATGATCTTCTTCATGCGTTTCCCGATCTACACGATTGACAACGTTCATAAAACTCTACGACCAAGAAAAGCGCGTGTGGTTTGCAAATGTGCACTGTCAGGAGAAACGCGAAAAAGGCGCGGACCGTGACGCATCACGTGGTTCATATTACGTAATACACATGGCATTCCGGCACGTTCCGATGACGCGACTCCCCTCAGTCCTGCCTATAACCTGTCATTTGTCCCTTGAGGAATATTAAGGTATGTTTTAGTTTATTAAAATCCCATCTCTGCGATAATAAAGGACTAAATAAACCCATCTATTGTACCTTCTGTTTAGATTAGGTTGTCTCGTGGGATTGATTGTTTACCGCTGCCATCATGGATACCCTAGATCCTTCTTGGGTTAAAGCCCAACTGACATCTTATCCTTTTGTTATCGTAGAAGGAGTATCCAATATACGCACTCTGGGCAATTATCCTTCAATTACGCATCCGGGATTCGTAACCAAACCCAACTTTCTTTTCCGATCTGGGGAGATCTCAAGAATAAATGAGACCGGAAAGCAGCAGCTTGTAGAACTAGGTCAGCCAGTTTTTTAATGCTGATAGAAGCTCTTATACCCAAAATCAAGGCATCAAGAAGGTTTTGATCTACGATCTGATATCGAACTGGAGAAGTTCGAATCTCCAGTACCCACGCTCTCAGATTCTGTGAATATTTATCGTGTACCGGTGTTTAAGCTAGAAGACTACAGTCCAGAGATGATTTCGCGACGATATAAACTCTATGCTACGGGGAAAACTGAGGTACTCCACATCTTCACATCAAGAAGATTAGATTGCAGAAGTACTCTAGTCTTTCATGGAACTCTATTCTCAAATCCTGGATAATGGGATAGTTTCATACGGAACGATATTCAGACATATCCGCGACCGCCAAGATGAAGGCATTTTATTCCATTGCACCGGTGCGTTTCTGTCAGCCTTTCATAAAGCAACTTGCTGACCTCGTTCATAGCGGGAAAAGACAGAACCGGAGTCCTGGCTGCCCTAATCTTGAAGGTATAAAAACATACCTTCCGCTTTGTCTCGTAGTGACAAATTTCCAGCTTGCCGGGGTTAGCGACGAAGATATTGCCAGAGATTATGCCTTAACTCGAGTTGGCCGTGAGCCAGAAAGGGCTCTCGTAATATCAAGACTCTCGAAAGAACCGGCGTTCGCTGATGATAAGGAAGCAATGTTAAATCTGTTAGAATCACGGTGAGTTTTAACTTTCGACTTTTATGACTTTTTTGACGTTCGTTGAAATTCTAGGGCTGAAACTATGACAGCATTTCTCAAGCTGTTAGAAGAATCATATGGTGGCGTTGAAAAGTACCTTGAGAATTATTTGGGGTTTGTTACTGAGGATATATCCATCATACGGCATCATTTACTCAAAGAGGAGAAAGACGAAGGTACGTTTTTGCGAAGGTTTTATCGTTCTATACATATTCTCAAACAGTAAAAGGTAAACTATAATCACTTAGCAATAAAACCAAGAAACACGAATTCTTCTCGATAATATAGTCGTCATGTAGTTTGGACGCGTCGGACATGTGTTGCGCTCTGGCGAATAAAGCACGGCTGAGGTAGTTTTCGTAACCGTCTCCCTTTGATTAATCGACGATCTTTATATGTTAAACCTATCTGCACCGAAGTGCACCACTTTTTTCCGTTCTCTGGCGTTTGGGTTGGCGTGTTGATCAAGTGTTCATTGAGCCTTCCCTGCGGGTTTCCATATTTTAACTCTTGCTGCTTTGAATCGCAGCGTTACGCCTTACGCTGATCTTCAAAACGCAATGAAAACAATGTTTTGTTTATTATTATGGATCTTCGGCCCACTCGTAACAAGTTGCGCATGAGTTCCATCATAACAAAAACTTTTTCCACTGTTCCACGGATGTATAATCAAGACTTGGTAATGTTTTCCAAGATTTAAATCTCGACGAGCTCAAATATAGCTTAAAAGTGTCGGTATATACACGCTCTGTGTGTCTTGCTATTTCTCGTGCTGAGATTCTTTAAGTAATTGCGCAAAGTTATTGGATTTATGATTTGGACATGCATATAGCATTTGCTACTCATACGACTACTAAACCCGGAAGCAAAGCTGGGTACATATTTTAACGGAATCAAAGTTCTAGGAGCTCGACGTCACTGGCTCACAAGCGGTCGCCGGTCACGAAAAGTCACTCGTTAGTCATCATATATGTATTAGCGCTTTTCTAGGAGTTAGCATACCGCATTCATAATTATTTCCATTATTTCCTTTCACAAACTCTCAGTCCTGACGAGGTACATAACATAAATGGGTAGGTTTTGTCCCTGAGCCTGCTCACTGTTGGACATCTTCAAATGCTAATTGTTCTCTCAAATGGTAGACCCCGCACTTGTGCGTGTTCTGACTGATAAACTATACGAGAAACGCAAGGCTACCGCGTTGGAGCTTGAGAAGTAATCCCTATCGATCTTACCCGTCCCGACATGCAACCTAATCCTGGTTAGAATAGTTCGGGAATACCATCAAAACGGCGAAAGTACCAAAATCAACAGTATTATTGACCAACTAATCGACTTGTTTGCTCCGGTTACGAATGCTCTTCATGTACGAAATGGCGGATTAATTGGTCTCGCTGCGACAGCTATAGCTCTTGGCGTCGATATCTCCTTTTATATGGACAAGTTTATGAATCCTCTGCTAGCGTGTTTTACGGACACTGAAAACCGCGTGCGGTATTTCGCCTGCGAAAGTCTCTACAACATCGCGAAGGTCTCCAAGGGGGCTATTTTGATTCATTTCAATCCTACTTTTGATGCTCTCAGCAAGGCAAGCACCCTATTTCGCTCAAAATGTGAACAGAAGTTTGAAATAATCGCAATAGTTGGTCGCAGATTCCGAATCATCGGTGAAAAATGGTGCAGAACTGGTGCGCTTTCTACCTGATCTGGTATTCTGTATTATCTAAAAGATTCATAGCTCGACCGTCTTCTTCGAGACATTGTCGCCGAATCTGCCTCCACATATGTTCAGGAGCCCGAACGCAAGCGTCTCAAGACGGACGAGGCGTATTCAATGGGTGTGCTCATAGACCAAGGTTCGAGCTCTTCCGTCTTGGACAGGGACTCTTCAAGAAAGGCGTTTTCACTATCGCGGTTTATTCCATTGCTGGCTGATCGCATGTATGTTCTCAGCCCCTTTACTCGTAGCTGGCTAGTGGGCTGGATCACCGTCCTCGATTCTGTCCCGGACCTAGAGTTGATTACATACCTCCCTGATTTGTTGGATAACCTTTTGTGAGTACAAAACCTCCCTATGACGGCATTTAGTAAATGTTGAACCAATAGGAAATACCTTTCCGATCCCACGCAGGATGTCAAAGTAGCCACTGAGAATTTGCTCGCAGATTTTTTGCGAGAGATCAGAGAAGTTACATTGTTACAAAAGCGATATGATATGGAAATTATCAAGGCTAAGAAAGAAGCCGAATCAAACGAAGACACGCAAGATAATGAAGGAGAGAAGTTGCCTGATATTACTATTCCACATTCACAACGCGCGATGTTTGTACCGGAGAATGGCAATGGGCCATTAGAAGGGAGAGATTACTATAATAATGACGAAGCAGATGATAAAGACGCTGGAGGCAGGTGTTTTGTTCCCTTTTTTACTTCTCAGCTTACAGTACCGAAGCGTGGATCCCGGGCAGGGTGTATCAATCGACTACGCTGCTATCGTTGAGATTCTCATCTCTCAGTTTGATAAACAACGTAATATATTGTTATCTTCCGGAAGCGAAACCAATGCTTACAGATTTCACGTCACAGACGATGAGATTCAAAGATCAACAGCCTTACGGTGGATCGCCGAGTTCCTCGACTTCGCTCAAGAAACCATGATTCCTTTTACACCACGTCTAATACCCGTGATATTACCCAACCTTGCTCATCACGTCGAACAAATTCGCAACGCCGCCATTCGAACCGACCAACTTCTATTCAACGCGATACAAAACCAACCGGCCCCACCAGAACCGATATCAACACCGACACCAACGCCAACACCTTCCACAACATCCGCACGCCAGTCGGGTCCTTCTCCGCCTTTAGTACACCCTCCACCACGTTCATCAACAACACAAGTAACCGAGGCTTCGACAGATTCAGTTTCTTCTCTATCAGCCTTCGGAGCAGACAAACCTTCATCTCGTCACCGCGCGGCTACTGTTCCAGACAGTCAAGGCGCCGGGGGCATCCCAGCTTCTGTTAACACCATTGTGACCGTATCAGAAGTCAGCCCCACCCAGTCGTCCTCAGTCGCCTGCCGGTCGAAGTGTTCATTCTCCTGTTCAACCTTCATCGACAAGCGTTGTCAACAATGCGGCGCCTTCGTCTTCTTCTGCGTTTCCTGAGGATATCGATTTGTTCGATTATCAAGCTACGGTGACTAATTTGACAGTGCAGTTTTTGAGTGAACATGAGCAGACTCGTGTAGCTGC